>OX421499.1:10065223-10295223 GCA_949126835.1 Anisus vortex
GTACTTTCTCACAGAGCTATGGCACGAAGATGTGTTACGAGAATAAATTGTCCAAAGCAGGCATGATAATACTGCTGCCACGTGATCTAGCAAAGTTGATGATGTTATTTATATCTTCCGAGATTATGAAAAACTCTATTGACAAAAATATGTCCGTTGTTGGTTATTTGTTGGAACTGCTGCAAACGGCATTTTAGAACAAACATTCAAGACTACCGTGCAAAACGATAAATTGATTTAAAATGCAAAAGAAATTATTTTAATCGAAGTAATTATCATTAGATTCATACCAAACGTTTATACATTAATCGAATCAATACTTAATATCATATTTCAATGTAAGCTTATGATTGATTAAAATTTCCAATTCTTGGTATTAGCGTTAGTTTCTATTTCAATGACTGTAAACTGATCTGTTTTTCTATAGACTTTTATGCAATGTTTAAGAGAATACATTGGAATAATTTATTAAATTTTTAAACAAATACATTTCCATTTGAGCAGACACTATATTAAAAAATTATAAATAATGTTTAAAAAACGGAGCTGAGGGCATGGGGGGGTGGGGGGGTCAAGGGGCACCACGCATTCAAATTACCCTGGTTCGAATCCTGGTAAACAAGAAGATTTAGTTCCCGTTTGTTTAGAGGCTGTTCCTAAAGATAATGGTACATGACATTAGCTGAGTTAAAGTAATGTCGACTGAACATTGCTCTGACCTTACAATCCTGTTATGCGCCACGTGGCCCTCAGAAATCATGTGAACGCTGCTTAACTTACCTCATTATCCAAGACTGTCTAAGAATGATAATTTACTTTAACTGTTGAAACGCATGACTTGTTTCTGTGATAAGGATGGAGGAGTGTGCTCATTTAAACCTGCACTTTAGGGAGGCATCATACAGCACGGTAGTCAAGCGGCAACGCGTTCGGCTGGCGTACTAAGGTTCTTAGGTTCGACTCCTGGTGAAGGCTAGGATTTTATCCGGAACCTTGAATCTTCACAGATCTAATGACATTAGTTTGGGTAATGAAAGGCGGCTGAGCAATCTGCTGACTACACATCCCACTACTATGACGTTATAAGGAAGGCGTCCGAATATATACGGTATTCTTTTAATATATACTTAGAATTTATTATACGAAGATGACTATAACATATTGCAACGAGAATTTATTATACGAAGATGACTATAACATATTGCAACTGGGAGGAAAAGAACGGGTTTGGGGATGATATAAAATATGATTTATGTTTGCACACATAACATATGAATGGCCATATTACCAGCACGAGCAGTGGAGTGGGGATATATTCATGTACAATTATTCTTCCCCGACGCATATTGTTGTGAGAATGACACATTTATTGTCTACCGTTGTTGCTATGGCAACAATGTCATTTGAGACTGTGCGTATATTACTTCATTTTTTTTAATGCCAGCAGCCTGCTGCAGTCGGCAGTGTGATTTATAAGAATGTAATTTGATAAACAAATTATCGTAGTACAAAATCGTGTACTTTATATAAATGCGTGTTACACCGTACACGAGTGCGCTTTTGAGAGTAAGCTAAACACTCGTGTTGGCTAGAGCACACTACACACACTTGTAGGCCAGAGCACACTACACACACTTGTAGGCCAGAGCACACTACACACACGTGTTGGCTAGAGCACACTACACTCACGTGTGGGCTAGAGCACACTACACTCACGTGTTGGCTAGAGCGCACTAAACACACGCGTAGGCCAGAGCACACTACACACACGCGTAGGCCAGAGCACACTACACACACGTGTTGGCTAGAGCACACTACACTCACTTGTAAGCCAGAGCACACTACACACACGTGTTGGCTAGAGCACACTACATTCACGTGTTGGCTAGAGCACACTACACACACGCGTAGGCCAGAGCACACTACACTCACGTGTTGGCTAGAGCGCACTAAACACACGCGTAGGCCAGAGCACACTACGCACACGTGTTGGCTAGAGCACACTACACAAACGTGTTGACAAAAGCACAGTGACTCAAGTATTTTACAAGCGACTTCTGATACGAGTGTTTTACGAGCTTATAATATAAAGTTGACAATGCATGTTCGTGATTGTAATAACACACAATCTCTAGCAATTCAATGCCCATGACAGCTAAGAACCACGTATACAGCAGACGCTATGTTTTCATGACACGGTTTAATGTTCGTTACTTGAGTATATATTGGGTGGCGTCATGTGCATTGTTTTTATCACATCCATCAAACCGTACATCCACCCATCTACCTATCTATCCATATTTCTGTCTTTTTAAATTATCTATATTCGTCTATCCATTTAGACATATATTTCTCTATACCTCTATCTTTTCTATCCAACTCTCTATTCATCTATCAATCTATTCTTCTTCTATTAGCCAGTCTACATAATTGTTTGCTCTCTTGCAGTAAACTATCAATCTTTAGATCTATGCATCTACCCAACTATTTATCTATCTATCCATCCATCCATCATCCATCTATCCATCTATCCATCTATCCATCTATCCATCTATCCATCTATCCATCTATCCATCTATCCATCTATCCATCTATCCATCTATCCATCTATCCATTTATCCATCTATCCATCTATCCATCTATCCATCTATCCATCTATCCATCTATCCATCTATCCATCTATCTATCAATCAATCCATCTATTCATCTATCCGTCTATTCATCTATCCATCTATCCATCTTTCCATCTATCCATCTATCCATCTATCCATCTATCCATCTATCCATCTATCCATCTATCCATCTATCCATCAATCAATCCATCTATTCATCTATCCGTCTATCCGTCTATCCATCTATCCATCTATCCATCTATCCATCTATCCATCTATCCATCTATCCATCTATCCATCTATCCATCTATCCATCTATCCATCTATCCATCTATCCATCTATCCATCTATCCATCTATCCATCTATCCATCTATCCATCTATCCATCTATCCATCTATCCATCTATCCATCTATCCATCTATCCATCTATCCATCTATCCATCTATCCATCTATCCATCTATCCATCAATCCATCAATCCATCAATCAATCCGTCTATCCATCTATCCATCTATCCATCTATCCATCTATCTATCTATCCATCTATCCATCTATCCATCTATCCATCTATCCATCTATCCATCTATCCATCTATCCATCTATCCATCTATCCATCTATCCATCTATCCATCTATCCATCTATCCATCTATCCATCTATCCATCTATCCATCTATCCATCTATCCATCTATCCATCTATCCATCTATCCATCTATCCATCTATCCATCTATCCATCTATCCATCAATTCATCTATCCGTCTATCCGTCTATCCGTCTATCCATCTATCCATCTATCCATCTATCCATCTATCCATCTATCCATCTATCCGTCTATCCGTCTATCCGTCTATCCGTCTATCCGTCTATCCGTCTATCCGTCTATCCATCTATCCATCTATCCATCTATCCATCTATCCATCTATCCATCTATCCATCTATCCATCTATCCATCTATCCATCTATCCATCTATCCATCTATCCATCTATCCATCTATCCATCTATCCATCTATCCATCTATCCATCTATCCATCTATCCATCTATCCATCTATCCATCTATCCATCTATCCATCTATCCATCTATCCATCTATCCATCTATCCATCTATCCATCTATCCATCTATCCATCTATCCATCTATCCATCTATCCATCTATCCATCTATCCATCTATCCATCTATCCATCTATCCATCTATCCATCTATCCATCTATCCATCTATCCATCTATCCATCTATCCATCTATCCATCTATCCATCTATCCATCTATCCATCTATCCATCAATCAATCCATCTATTCATCTACCCGTCTACCCGTCTATCCGTCTATCCATCTATCCGTCTATCCGTCTATCCATCTATCCATCTATCCATCTATCCATCTATCCATCTATCCATCTATCCATCTATCCATCTATCCATCTATCCATCTATCCATCTATCCATCTATCCATCTATCCATCTATCCATCTATCCATCTATCCATCTATCCATCTATCCATCTATCCATCTATCCATCTATCCATCTATCCATCTATCCATCTATCCATCTATCCATCTATCCATCTATCCATCTATCCATCTATCCATCTATCCATCTATCCATCTATCCATCTATCCATCTATCCATCTATCCATCTATCCATATATCCATATATCCATCTATCCATCTATCCATCTATCCATCAATCCATCAATCCATCCATCTATTCATCTATCCGTCTCTCCGTCTATCCGTCTATCCGTCTATCCGTCTATCCGTCTATCCATCTATCCATCTATCCATCTATCCATCTATCCATCTATCCATCAATCCATCAATCAATCCATCTATCCATCTATCCATCTATCCATCTATCCATCTATCCATCTATCCATCTATCCATCTATCCATCTATCCATCTATCCATCTATCCATCTATCCATCTATCCATCTATCCATCTATCCATCTATCCATCTATCCATCTATCCATCTATCCATCTATCCATCTATCCATCTATCCATCTATCCATCTATCCATCTATCCATCTATCCATCTATCCATCTATCCATCTATCCATCTATCCATCTATCCATCTATCCATCTATCCATCTATCCATCTATCCATCTATCCATCTATCCATCTATCCATCTATCCATCTATCCATCTATCCATCTATCCATCTATCCATCTATCCATCTATCCATCAATCCGTCTATCCGTCTATCCGTCTATCCGTCTAACCATCTATCCATCTATCCATCTATCCATCTATCCATCTATCCATCTATTCATCTATCCGTCTATCCGTCTATCCGTCTATCCGTCTATCCATCTATCCATCTATCCATCTATCCATCTATCCATCTATCCATCTATCCATCTATCCATCTATCCATCTATCCATCTATCCATCTATCCATCTATCCATCTATCCATCTATCCATCTATCCATCTATCCATCTATCCATCTATCCATCTATCCATCTATCCATCTATCCATCTATCCATCTATCCATCTATCCATCTATCCATCTATCCATCTATCCATCTATCCATCTATCCATCTATCCATCTATCCATCTATCCATCTATCCATCTATCCATCTATCCATCTATCCATCTATCCATCTATCCATCTATCCATCTATCCATCTATCCATCTATCCATCTATCCATCTATCCATCTATCCATCTATCCATCTATCCATCTATCCATCTATCCATCTATCCATCTATCCATCTATCCATCTATCCATCTATCCATCTATCCATCTATCCATCTATCCATCAATCAATCCGTCTATCCGTCTATCCGTCTATCCGTCTATCCGTCTATCCGTCTATCCGTCTATCCATCTATCCATCTATCCATCTATCCATCTATCCATCTATCCATCTATCCATCTATCCATCTATCCATCTATCCATCTATCCATCTATCCATCTATCCATCTATCCATCTATCCATCTATCCATCTATCCATCTATCCATCTATCCATCTATCCATCTATCCATCTATCCATCTATCCATCTATCCATCTATCCATCTATCCATCTATCCATCTATCCATCTATCCATCTATCCATCTATCCATCTATCCATCTATCCATCTATCCATCTATCCATCTATCCATCTATCCATCTATCCATCTATCCATCTATCCATCCATCCATCCATCTATCCATCTATCCATCTATCCATCTATCCATCTATCCATCTATCAATCCATCTATTCGTCTATCCGTCTATCCGTCTATCCGTCTATCCATCTATCCATCTATCCATCTATCCATCTATCCATCTATCCATCTATCCATCTATCCATCTATCCATCTATCCATCTATCCATCTATCCATCTATCCATCTATCCATCTATCCATCTATCCATCTATCCATCTATCCATCTATCCATCTATCCATCAATCCATCAATCCATCCATCTATTCATCTATCCGTCTATCCGTCTGTCCGTCTATCCATCTATCCATCTATCCATCTATCCATCTATCCATCTATCCATCTATCCATCTATCCATCTATCCATCAATCCATCAATCAATCCATCTATTCATCTATCCGTCTATCCGTCTATCCGTCTATCCGTCTATCCGTCTATCCGTCTATTCGTCTATCCGTCTATCCGTCTATCCGTCTATCCATCTATCCGTCTATCCGTCTATCCGTCTATCCGTCTATCCATCTTTCTATTTATTAATTTATCTATTTATCCATCTATCTATCAATATATCTATCTTTCTATCCATCAATCCATTTATCAATCTATCTATCCATCTATGTATCCAACTATCCGTCTATCTATATATCCACATATAGCTCCGTATCAATATCTCAATATGTATCAGTGTAAAGTGTATATGTGTGTATCATTCTCATATTATTATTGAGATAAATTTCTACACCACCAAGCACTTTTCTGCTTTTTGAGTCTTAGTGTTTTTGACATGTTCGTGCCATAGCTCTGTACCACTATACCCTTACTTCGGGGCATTGTTGGTGGAAGATAATACTGAATCGTTGTACTCAGTATAAAGGTTAAAGGTCATTGACAATATTTTCAGACGTATGGATTCCGCAATAGAATGGAATAATTATTGGTTAGTAGGTGGGTGTATTTAAAATAAAGTAAAGTATCCCGTGGGACCAAATTTAACCATAGGGCCGGCCAAGCAGCGTTCACCAGTTTCCGTGGCCACGGCATACTGGGTGATTGTGTGGCCAGCACTATGCACAGCCGCCTTTAATTTACCCCACTTACGGCCAGGTACCCATCAGAGCTGGGTAGATTCAGGGACACCCTCAAATCCTGGGAAAAAATCCTAGTCTGCACCAGTATTCGAATCCAGAACACTTGGATCGCTGCCGCTCGGCTACCGTGGCCCATTTGGTGGATTTGGTACATACACAAAAATGGAAAGATTGGAAGATCAATATTATATAAATGTATAGTTTAGTGGATAGATGGATATTTATATTCCTTTGTAGATATTTTATTTTGTTATTTGGTATAAAGAGGATATAAACTAGTATAAAGACATATGTAAATGTAGCGTACAAGATGGATAACCCCACTGGACTATGTGAGACTGTTATTGGGGCCATATACCGCAACTTTCCACAAGTAAATACATGTTTTGAGATTTTTTTTAATACAGACCCGGGATAGTGGGTCTAAGGAAATGTTTCATTTATATAGCGTAACCATGCCTTGTTTCTTTCCTTTCAAAACAAGTTCAATTTATATGAACTGTCCCACAGAAAACAAAACAAGTCCAATTTATATGAACTGTCCCACAGAAAACAAAACAAGTCCAATTTATATGAACTGTCCCACAGAAAACAAAACAAGTCCAATTTATATGAACTGTCCCACAGAAAACAAAACAAGTCCAATTTATATGAACTGTCCCAAAGAAAACAAAACAAGTCCAATTTATATGAACTGTCCCACAGAAAACAAAACAAGTCCAATTTATATAAACTGTCCCATAGAAAACAAAACAAGTCCAATTTATATGAACTGTCCCATAGAAAACAAAACAAGTCCAATTTATATGAACTGTCCCATAGAAAACTTTATTTTAAATATATAAATTATAGGTACTAGTAAATGTTTTAGCACTCTTTGTTTGCATCAATTTAATTAATAAACACGTTTCAACTGCTATATTAGATAAACGCGCTAGGCAATGCACAAAGGCATAAATTAAGAGATTAACCAGGTCGGAGTAATCAAAACAGTATGGCGGACAATTGACTTCCGAAAACAATAAAAAAAAAGCGTCTGCGCATTCTATGATATTTTGATTCTGTGCTTAAAGACCAAGTGAAGAGCTTTTTATCAAAATTGAGTTAACATTTGATTTTGATAGTAAATAGTGTATTCAGTATCTGAATGTAAAAAAAAACTTTTATACAAAATATCAAAGATACATTTTAAGTAATTAGTTCAATATTTGCACTTAAATGTGTGTGTTTTTCGGATGATTACTCCAAATCTCGTAGCCATTTGAGATGTTTTTATTTCCGGCAATATAGGAAAGTGACGTAACATAAAGGATTCCGACTAGGAAAAATGAATATTGTCACGTGTTTTGAATCTTTTCCCGGTTCTTATTTTTAACAAAATGGTTAAATATAGATTTATAGCGTCTATTTTTATTTATTTATTTCCCTTGTGATACGTCACTGCCGTATGAGGCTATTCCAAATCTCGTTCCTTTGAGAAAAACCTCTTCACTTGGTCTTTAAGCCAGATAAATCTAAAACATCCACCACATTGAAGACATTGACCCCCCCCCCCTCCCATCCCAACGCAACAGAAGATCACTTCCTACTTGAATGACCCAGACTGGCCAATCTCAGACATACATTATTACCTTCAAATTATTAGAACCCATACCCCCCCCCCCCCCAAAAAAAAAAAAAAACACTTTAGAAATAGACATCTGAATATGTTTGTCTTTCATGGCGGCCTGTGAGATATTGCATCTGATGTAAGGCTTGAAAGCGATCTAAGTGTTTAGATAAAACTATAAAAATATATTATTAGAAAAAACATAAATGTGTATATAGCCCAATAGAAAGAAGTTCCTTTTGAAATGAATGACTCTGTAGAAATTATTCCAAGGACAATTTATTATATTTTATATTTCTAATAACGCATCAGTTCACTGTTTCTACATAAGAACTAATGGAAATACAAAACATCAGTTCACTGTTTCTACATAAGAGCTAATGGAAATACAAAACATCAGTTCACTGTTTCTACATAAGAGCTAATGGAAATACAAAACATCAGTTCACTGTTTCTAAATAAGAGCTAATGGAAATACAAAACATCAGTTCACTGTTTCTACATAAGAGCTAATGGAAATACAAAACATCAGTTCACTGTTTCTACATAAGAGCTAATGGAAATACAAAACATCAGTTCACTGTTTCTACATAAGAGCTAATGGAAATACAAAACATCAGTTCACTGTTTCTACATAAGAGCTAATGGAAATACAAAACATCAGTTCACTGTTTCTACATAAGAGCTAATGGAAATACAAAACATCAGTTCACTGTTTCTACATAAGAGCTAATGGAAATACAAAACATCAGTTCAATGTTTCTACATAAGAGCTAATGGAAATACAAAACCTTACTCTAAGTAAATAAGCCGTTTCTTCTTCCTTGTATTGATTTACGTCTAATGGTATTTTATATTTATATTCACTCAAAGATCATCGTATGAATGTTAGTAAATAGAGAAACTATTTTAGGTAAAGAGCCAAATGGCGAAATTTGATGATCATTTTGAAAGCTTAAACAAAGACAAGGGATATTATGGTGGTTCCATATACTCCATACAACACAGACATACTATAAATAAACTATAAACTAAACAATTAGTTAGACTATAGCTAAAGAGCGTTTAGTCAGAAAGACCATAATATAGCTTTGTTCTAAATAAACGAGAAGGCTACCGTCTACATCTAAGAACATTCCATTCTACACAGACACATCGTGGTTTGTTTACACACACATTAAAAAAAAATCCAAAATGATAAATACTGACAGCAGCCACTGGGTACTAGAGCAGAATTTATTGATTGGTCTATCAGTTCTGGCGGAAAAGAGGAGACATGCAGTTGTGACCTTATTTCTTGACTAACACTTACATCATACCGTGCCTATATTTACTGGCTGCTCCTAGTGCAGAGGCGGAATAGTTGTCAGGGGAAATTGTTCTGGGTTGAAGTTGGCAACGCTTATGATGGTGCGTATATACTGAGGGAGTTTAAATAATATATAAGGATGGAGGGAAATGAGAAAAGAGGAAGACAGAGGGAGGGAGAGAGAGAGAATACGAAATGCTCGCATAGAAATAAAGAAACAGAATCAGAGAAAAACCAAGACAGCGGAAGTGAGAGAGTGAGACAGTTTCAAAGAAGGAGAAAGAGCAGTAGACTGGCCAGTAAAAGTCAGTGGTAGTGAGAAAGACCAGTAGACTGGCCAGTAAAAGTCAGTGGCAGCGACGTCTGGCCAGTAAAAGTCAGTGGCAGCTAGAAAGAGCAGTAGACTGGCCAGTAAAAGTCAGTGACAGCGAGAAAGAGCAGTAGACTGGCCAAGTAAAGGTCAGTGGCAGCGAGAAAGACCAGTAGACTGGCCAGTAAAAGTTAGTGACAGCGAGAAAGACCAGTAGACTGGCCAGTAAAAGTTAGTGACAGCGAGAAAGACCAGTAGACTGGCCAGTAAAAGTCAGTGACAGCGAGAAAGACCAGTAGACTTGCCAGTAAAAGTCAGTGACAGCGAGAGAGACCAGTAGACTGGCCAGTAAAAGTTAGTGACAGCGAGAAAGACCAGTAGACTGGCCAGTAAAAGTCAGTGACAGCGAGAAAGACCAGTAGACTGGCCAGTAAAAGTCAGTGACAGCGAGAAAGACCAGTAGACTGGCCAGTAAAAGTCAGTGACAGCGAGAAAGACCAGTAGACTGGCCAGTAAAAGTCAGTGGCAGCAAGAAAGAGAAACAGTCACAAAGAGAAATATATACCTGAAGAGAGAGACACTCGCAGAGAGAGAGATATACCGGAAGTAAAAAGACAACAAATATTTAGGATAATATATAAGTTTATGAACACAAATTTTAAAAACTCAAAATGCGATAAAAAAGTTGATCAACTCCAAAAAGATTTAGTTATTGTTTTTTTACTTGGAAATATTTTTTGAATACAATTTGGAGTTTGTGTCAAGGTTAAATTAAAGGAAAAATATGAACAAATTAACAAATTCTTTGTGTCTGCTCTAGCATATTAATTAGGAAGTTAATCACATATTTTATCACAATTTGAACAAAAATCAATATTGGATTTTAAAACGGGTCGTTTTTTTAGACATTTTCCCCCGTTGATTTCAAGGTTTAGAGAATTCATAGAATGTTGACAAGGCGTATCAGAAAAGTAGTAGGGTCTCAAAATGTTAGGTTTTAAGCTATTAGACAATTTTGCCATAGGCATTTCAGAAAAGAAGTATGGTTTTAAATCGATTGAGTTTTATCTTTATGACAATTGTTTTCAAATCAGGGAAGAAGCAGGATCCCTATGTATTTTATAAGCTAATCATTATATAAATCACAAAACAGGCCTTTCGAGCTGCATTTGTATTGAAAACGGTCACATTTAATACAGTAAGTAAATAAAGTACCCTTCGGACCAAACTGATCATAGGGCTGGTGAAGCAGCATTCACCAGTTTCTGTGGCCACGGCATACTAGGGGATGTGTGGCCTGCACAATGCCCAGCCGCCATTACTTTATCACAACTAGTGTCAGGTACCTATCAGAGCTGGGTAGACTCAGGGGCACCTCAAGTCCCGGGAAAAAAAATCATAGACTGCACCAGGATTCGAACCCAGACTTCGGATCACCAGTCGAGCGCGCTGCCATTCGGCCACCGTACCTCCCTACTTAATCTAGCTAGGAGTATATTCTTTAGATCATAGGTTCTCAACCTTTTTCGGCTCACCGCCCCCCCCCCCCAACTTTCTTTTAGCGCCCACTCCCCCCCCCCTTCCGCCCATCTGGACTATAGTTTCCGCAATTTTTTTAGGCGGACTAGACTTTTTTTGTGATTATCTTTAAAAAAGCTGAAAAGGAAACATATTGTAACAGATAACAGATAAAAAAATTGCGTTAACAAAAGGTTTAAATAAATCAATATTTATGCGAATCTTTTGCCTGGTGTGTTGCTAGCAATTTATTATTTTTTTTTTTTCAATTTTGTTTGCAAAAGCCTTAGGTCCAATAATCAGTCATATTTCTTATATTACCAAACAGATCTTGTTCGGCATCACTATTGAATCAAATGTGGAAACATTTTTTTGTTAAAGGGAGATAATTAGCCCGTTTTATTTGAGCTAATATTTCTGTTTTTCTTTTCTCTTTTATAAAAAAAAAAAGGCTTACAACTTATAACTTTGAGATGATCAAACTGTACAAATATTTGAAAATTATATAAATATTATATGACTTAAGAATTTATATGTATAATTTCAAACAATACAATAACTACCCAGCTTGTATGATTACAACTTATCTATATATTTTAAAAATATTGTTAAGCTATTAAGCTAATCTAAAACACATTAAGGAAATCTTGGATAAACTGAGATCAAATTATCATTAATATTAGCAGATGTTAGGGCGACAGTCATCAGTCAGCAGGGTTGACAGTCCGGTGAACCAACCACATGACAACCCGGCCGCACACTATATTTGCCAAAAACAGAACCTACTTTATCGAAAAGTCACTGCGATTTCTATTTCTTATTAATATAATAATATGTAGGCATACTGTAGGGGGAAATATCAGATATTTAGCAGCACTTGCGTTTACATCACATTTCATCCCCCAAAAACGAATCGATTCAAATAGCTGAGGTGTCAAAATATATCAGGTACTTTTGTACCGTCCACTTGCCCTTCACCGCCCCCCAATCGTCCCCGGGGATGTCAGCGCCCACCTCAAGCTTCTCACCCCCCACCCCGGGGGGCGATATCGCCCCCGCTGAGAACATATGCTTTAGACTATGTTGGGACATGTCAAGGAGTATATCCTTTAGACTATGTTGGAGCATGTCAATCAGTATATCCTTTAGACTATGTTGGAGCATGTCAAGGAGTATATCCTTTAGACTATGTTGGAGCATGTCAAGGAGTATATCCTTTAGACTATGTTGGAGCATGTCAAGGAGTACATCCTTTAGACTATGTTGGAGCATGTCAAGGAGTATATCATTTAGACTATGTTGGAGCATGTCAAGGAGTATATCCTTTAGACTATGTTGGAGCATGTCAAGGAGTATATCTTTTAGACTATGTTGGGGCATGTCAAGGAGTATATCATTTAGACTATGTTGGTGCATGTCAAGGAGTATATCATTTAGACTATGTTGGAGCATGTCAAGGAGTATATCATTTAGACTATGTTGGAGCATGTCAAGGAGTATATCATTTAGACTATGTTGGAGCATGTCAAGGAGTATATCATTTAGACTATGTTGGAGCATGTCAAGGAGTATATCATTTAGACTATGTTGGAGCATGTCAAGGAGTATATCCTTTAGACTATGTTGGAGTGTAGAGTGTGAATACTGTTGACATTGTACGGTTTTGTGCAGTCTTGTTGTTCACGTGTAAAACGCCTACATGGATAAAAGAGAGTTTCATTCAGTTACAATACTGATTGAAAGATTGGTCAACTTCACTCTAGACCTATATTTTATTATGTCAATGTCAAAAACAATTCATATATACAGGGTGGAGGTCCTATGTTTAAAACTTATTCTTCGCTGAACCTAAACGGGACATGACATTTGTTCTGCCACGTAATCCCTTAGTAGTCAATAAATGAAAAAAAAAGCTAATGCTAGTATGAAATGCTTAAGTTCCACTTGCCTTTCGATCAACAAAGCACAACAGAAGCGCCCCACCGAGTATCCACCTTTGGTTAAAATCTTCATTCTATTTATTTCTACGACAGTTAATGGCGTCTGGTTTTATTGACCGGATGCTGTCACGTCTTATGGACTTGGCTATAACGTGGACAGTGGGATATGGACATAACTTTGGCTTTTTCATTGTTTTTTGACTTCGCCTTTCTATCTAGACATTCTCTATATTCATTCTAATACCTAAACAGTTATCACATTTTTATTTCTATCTTAACATTTATAAAGCTGTTCCTTTTATTAAAACATCATCCATTTTACTAGATTATTAAAATCTTTTTGTCTCTAATCTTTACAGTCATTTAATGAATTATTCATTCTAAATGATCATAGAAATCTTTATTTTTTATTTACTTTTTACGATCATCTCATGAATTCTTCATTCTAAATGATCATAGAAATCTTTATTTTTTATTTACTTGTTACGATCATCTCATGAATTCTTCATTCTAAATGATCATAGAAATCTTTATTTGTTATTTACTTTTTACGATTATCTCATGAATTCTTCTTTCTAAATGATCATAGAAATCTTTATTTGTTATTTACTTTTTACGATCATCTCATGAATTCTTCTTTGTACAGTATTAAAGAAAGCTTTCTATGAGCTAAACAGCCGATTAGTGAATGTTTGTTTCTACTGTATTATACAAATATTTTTTTTATTTTATCTAAACAGATATCGAATGAACTCTTCTTTTTACAGTAGAATACACATTTTTCTTTATTTGACCTAAACATCCATCCTTTCTATTTTGTTATCTATATAATTTGTTTGGTTTGCGACAGTCCATAAATCACTTGTAAGTTCCTTCTAAAACCCACATTTTACATTATTTATAAGGCTGTTAGACCATCTAATTGTAATACAAAATGTAATGTTCTCAGTATACATCCATAAAACTAACTACTGACCCATTATATCTTCTATACATCCATAAAACTAAATAACTACTTACACACTACATCTTCTAACTAGCTAACTTTCTCTCCATTCTGATTGGCTACATTAGTTGACCTTATAAATCTATTATTTTCTCCTTATTTGGTTTTCCATTTTATGGATAAGAATTTAATTGAAATGTTATAATTTTGAGAACATTCATTGCTCTTTTTAAAACTTTCATGTTTAGTTTCTATGTAGAAATAATATAAAATTCTATAAAAGAATTGGGTTGTTAATCCTTAGTACATAGACACGAAGACGGAAAAATAACAATCCGTTTGATAAAACTAAATTCTCTTAGAAACATTACACCTCGCTTAATTGAACTTTACACAGGACTTTGCTCTTGATAGATTATTTGTGCTAAAAGCGTACAATATCTTCAGCAATCTAACTTACTGGCGACACAATCAATGCCTCCATCCAGGACAAAAACAAAAGAGTTAATGTAATTCTTGAAATCCAAAGTACTTTTAATAATTAAATTTCTTTTAATGATAACAGTGGTGCACCGTTCATGTCACCCCTCTTGTTGACAATTTCCAAGTAAATCTGTAGCATCCTAAGAGAATGTGAGAACCTTTCATAATATTGATTTAAAAGTGCGCACTTAATTATAGTACATTCAGGGGAAGTAAACCTATAAACAAAAGGTAGAAATTATACTTTAACTAAGACAATGGAAAAACATTTTGACTTTTCTCCCTCCAGGGCTAAAATTTCAGACAAAATGAAACAAAAAAAAAAAGAAAAGAAAAAAATTTAAACTTTTTCCTATTGTTCGTGACTTAAAGTGTTGTTTTTTTAATATGTTACAATTGTGCTATGTACTGTTAGGGACTGTTACAGAAGAAATGTTTTTAATTAAATCAGCTTAACTTTTTGAAATCTTTAACTTTAAGGAATACTGAACAAGGCATTACCAAACTAAATATTACTGAACTAAATATTACCGAACTAAATATTACCGAACTAAATATTATTGAACTAAATATTACCGAACTAAATATTAGTGAAATAAATATTACTGAACTAAATATTACCGAACTAATATTATTAAATATAGCAATACTGAGACATGCCTTATTGTATTTAATATTTCTGAACAAGTTACATCTAAACTAAGTTTTACTGAACAAACGATTTCTTAAAGTAAGTTTTGTTGAACACATTTTTTTATGCGTCACAAATATTATCTTTACAAAAACTTTTATTTTAAATTTACAATCGTACTTTAAAAACATTGTCTTAAAAGTTCACATACATTTTTTTAAACAGAAAATAATTATTATGTGATTGGTCCAAGCAGGGCGGCAAAGGTTGGGCGGCAAAGGTCTAGAGCCCCGGGTCATCTTGTTGACAGTCTGATGTACTAACCGCAGGACCAGCCAGCAAGTTTTAATTTAATATAGCGATTTATCTTAATTTGAAAAAAAATATATACTGACACAGCCTTTGACTATTTTCGACATAACTTATTGGTGCTGTTAGTAATGGAATGATCTTCTTCCGTCTATTGACTCTGTTTTTTTAAGCTTTTGCTATGATCTGGTTTCAGGTTAACGACTTTATTGAAAAGACAATGTTGTGTTTTGTCTTGTTTACAATAGGCCTATTGATGAATTTTTTACATTTTTTACATTTTATTTTTTTAAATCATCAAATTCTCAAGTGAATCGTATTATATAAAATTAATATAAATTTAATTACAACAGATTGTCCATTAAAAGAGCTTTTTGATAAATTTGATTATTCTACAAATACGATGTTTTGGATTATTTGAAAAAGTTAAGTTGATTTGGCAATATGATGATATAACATTAACCTATTACTTTATTGATGTTGTGATAATTCATTGCCGTTTCCGGAGATCTCAATCTGTGTGTTGGATGACATAATTTCATTTACCCAGACAAATTCAACATCTAATACAGCGGTTCTCATTCTCAATATGTAGGTCGTGGTTGCTTTGGGGGATCGAACAACCCTCTTACAGGGATCGTTTAAGATTATCGGAAAACACAAATATTTTTCAAAGTCGTAGATTCAGGGACACATTGCTCTGAGTTTTGATTGGAGATGAATTTGCGGCTAAATTGAATGCAATTTTCTAATCTAACGACATTATCCACAGGAGAATAGATGACATATTCCACAGTTATTGGTTCACGTGATGTCGAGATTACAAGTTTATAAGCCGTGTTTTTGAGCTTGTGATGAACTTTAAATGTTTTTCAATCAGAAAGCAAGACGGCAGTTCCAAGCACTTTTCGGTGATATGAGAATCCTGCAGAAAAAAAATCTTACTGTTTGACATTATTTTCCATCTTGAAAGTTGAATTTATTACTTCAAGAACATCGATTTGTCTGAAATAGCAAAACAAAAATGGATCAAATTAAATGAATATGTTGCCTACTTAGAAGTATTCTTTCAGGAACATGACATTGAACCAGGCGAAAAGATTACGTTGATTTTTGTAATAGAGCAATAGCACGTTCTTGCAGACGATATTTCTTTGAACTTTACAAATCAACCTGACACCCCATTTGCACTTGCCAGAAACCCATTCACAGTGAAAGTTGAAGATGTTCCTGAGACAACACAAAAGGAGTTCATTGAACTCATTTCTTTACAATGACAAATACTAAATGCTTGATCCAGAGTTAGCAGTATTATCCTACTTCTTTCAACTTGTATAGTGAAACAATGTTTTCTAGCTTGTTGGTTATCCTACTTCTTTCAACTTGTATAGTGAAACAATGTTTTCTAGCTTGTTGGTTATCGAGTCTTAATATAGAAGTAGACTTGTGGTGCAAGATAATTTTCGTTATTATCTTGGAAAGAATACACCGAGTATTATTGATCTGGAAACTATCTCAAACTTAGCATTGACTTTTTAAGCATACTTTCGCGAAATGTACCAATTTAGTTTATTGTTGTTATATTGTCTGTTACCAAAACTACACCATGCTTCAAGACAAAATTGTATTTATTTTTAATATTATAGCTATTTCTAATTATAAATAAATATTTCTTATTATATAATTACAAATGCTTTTTATGATTAATCACTTTGTTTATTTATGTTCAATCAGTAACAATGAAAATACATTATGGACGCTATGTAGGTTGAGAACCATTGGCATACAATTAATATTGATATAATATTATCTAATTATACTATAATTACTAAACATAATATGTACGCAGGTGCTAGCTAATATAACCGGCGTTTCTACTGCTACAAAACTATAAGCTACATTCAAGGTAACTGTATCTATCTCTTTATCTATATCATTAACATTTCCCTGTTTATTTGCATACACCATCTAGTTCTAATTTTTACCCAATAACTAATCCTCACAACGCGTAACTATTAAACTATTTCTATAAAAAAAAAATTTCATTAAAAGCTTAGATCTATGATAAATTACTTTCTTAAAAAAAAAAAGAAAAGAAATGTAATCTAAGGATTAATAAAGAATTAAGTGAATCTCTCTGTCTGAATGTGTAATCAGCTTCACCAAAGTACAGTATCACACAGGATAAGTATCACACAAGATAAGTGGAAAACTTCTATAAGTATTGGCTATAAGTATCTTACATATTTCCGTTTTAATGCACTTAAAAGTGTCTACATTTGAACAGTTTAGCTTCTTGTAAGGAAGTCTGTGATGGTTTGTTCCAACTAAAGCTTACGTCATACACACAAAAAATCTATAGATCTCCACCATTTTACTTATATCTATTATATTATATTATATATGTACACATATATATATGTATATATAGTGTATTTTTCTTAATACATAAGATCTATTTAAGGTTTCCTTTTAGCGTATGTGTGTGTAAGAGAGAATTATAATTTTTATAGTGTATTCTATCTACGAAAAAGAGGACTTTATACTGATTCTATCTTAATGCTAAAAGAAGTTATTTTATGCACTTATCACATTAAAGGGCTTCATCGAAAAGGAAAGAAGATGAGATATTTAGGACTGGCATCCATTATTGCTGCACAATCGCATCAAATACTTATATGTATTCCAATCATCTAACTTAATTATGTCAAGCTCTGATTAAATAACAACAACATCAAATTACAAATTAAATCAACAGGAAATCAAAAGTACACCAGATCTAAAAGAAAGATTTGAAATTGTTTTTATATATATTTTATGTTTTTGAATGTTCAACGGATTTTCCTTTTACTGTTTTAGAACTGCACTACACAAAAAATTGTTTTGATGCTTTGAATCCTTTTTAAGTGTTAGGTTTCATATATATAATATATCTATCTATATGTTATTTCAGTTTATTTATGTATCTAATAATCTATTAAACTATTTGTTTCTATATTTATATATTCATCTGTCCATGTCAGTCTGTTTGTCTATTTATCTATGTATCTATCTATGTGTTTGTGACGCTCAATTTGTCTATTTAAGATACAATCTTGGTTTCCTTGTCTTGAACTCTAAAATAATATGCAAAACTTTTCCATCCCCTATAATTTTCTAAGCTATTTTTATGATTAAATGTGTATATACTTTATTTTATTAGATTCATTGGCCTTGGATTAATAAGGGATTGTGCTGCCAACACATCGTGCTAATAAGACTAGGCACTCAAGTAGCTGGGTAGACTATCTGGACTCCCTGATTAAAAAAAATAAAATTTCCCTGGATTTGATCCAAATGGAATGTCATTGTAATACTCTCTAAATGTACTACCAAGCCGAATAATTATTTAAATAATATTTGTTCAGTTGAACAAATAGTTACTTTAATGATACATTTATAGTTGAACAAATAGTTTTTTTAATGATGCATGTTTAGTTGAACAAATAATTATTTTAATGATACATGTTTAGTTGGACAAATAATTATTTTAATGATACATGATTAGTTGAACATATAATTATTTTAATGATACATGTTTAGTTGAACAAATAATTATTTTAATGATACATGTTTAGTTGGACAAATTAAAATTGACACTAAACCAGAACGTTACATTTACCTAAACAATGAAGTTAGACGACTATGTGTTGTGCAGACTAGTTTAGTCTCTTCATAACATTGTGTCTTTGGTAAAAGATTATTTAAAAAAAAGAGACAATAAACAAGAGACTGGAAAATAATAAAAGGAAAGAAAAAAAAAAAAAAGCTAAAACTTTTTTGACAAAGACAATCTGTTACAATGTTTGGAGGCACAGTTTCCGCGCGGCAGCGCGTTCGGCTGGCGTACCTAAGCTCCTGGGTTCGAATCATGGTGCAGACTAGCATTTTTTCCCGGGTCTGGAGGATGTCCCTGAGTCTACCCAGCTCTGATGGGTTCCTGACCTTAGTTGGGGTAAAGTAAAGGTAGATATGCATAGTGCTGGCCACAAAAACTGGTGAACGCTGCTTCACTGGCCCTATGGATCAATTAGGTCCCATGGGATATTTTTTTTTACAATGATTAGATAAATATAAGGACAAAAACACTTTCCTTATCCCTTATGCGATAACAAATGTATATAAGAACTCTTTTTTCCATAGTGGCATCTGGGCATAGAATGGGTTGCCTGATTAAACGAGGAAAACCAGTAACTCAACATTATTTAAAACACTTATAGAAATACAGGACTAGACTCAAACCACGGACGTGATTAGGACGTAATTATCCTCTTTAATGAAGTAGCGTCTATAATGTATAAGGTCTGTTTGAAAATGTGCGTTCCGATATTATAATATAAGATAAGATTTATATAGCGCATATCCCGTTGGGAACAGTTCTGTGCGCTGTAAACACACTGCTGCCCGCTGGTGCAAATACGTTTACAAGCCCAAAACTCCTGCAGGGCGACAGGGATCAGTGTATGGCAGCGATAGAACCCGCGACGTGTCAGTTGGTTTTTGGTTGACAGTCCGGTGAACTGACCGCTGGACCAGCCGGCTTCACATATTAAAGTGATTCATACAAATAAGTTTAGAGAAATGTAAGTATAGAAAGTGATTTGTTCATATTTGTGTAAGGAGCAATCTTTGATATTGAACATGTTATCAAATAAATTAAATTTATTCAGCTTTCATAATGTCAGACCTACTGTTACAAAATTTAAAGTTTCTAGAACGTTAAAGAGTTATTTAATTCAATCAATCTTTAGCTAGAAACTTTGACAATTTTTATAACACCATATTTTATTTTTAACCTCGGGTCATCCATTTTCTCCACACACTCATTGTTCTGCTTTTTATAAGAATTCCTGTACTTCCTTGTTATTATTGCATTCTGGGCTATCTTCAATTCCCCCCCCCCAACTAACTTTTTTCTTTTCAAAGCCATCCCCCCTCACATTTTTGATAGCACCCTGTGATCCATTTGTTTAGGAATAAATTGATTATTATTCCAGTTTGCTGACTCGCTATGAGCTTCGAGACGTGAAACTTGATTTTGTGTGTGTGAGCTCTGAGCTACGAGACGTGAAACTTGATTTTGTGTGTGTGAAAATAAATTGGATCGACACTTCTTAGCCTTAACAGAAAATTTCATAGCCTCAAAACAAAGACGCTAAAAAGCTTTTTAATAAAGCCTTTCAAAAGATGTAATCAACACATCAAGAAGTTTGCAGTATGTTCTGAAAATAACTGCAAAATAACTAGCTATGAGTTTTTAAAACCAAGTCAAAAATACAATGTTATACTTTAACTAAAACAATTAAATGTAGAAAGGAATTGCTTGGAGTTGATTAAATGTGTTCGTCCATTTAAAAACAATAATTAACTGCAAATCAGAATAAAGTACACAAAAAAAAAGGGGGGGGGGGGCTCTCAGTAAAGAGAGGTTGATTATTCTAAGTTTAGGTTATGAAGTAGGAGAATAGTCTGACGCTATTATCTTCTCCCTCTCTTCCGCAATTGAACCCCCCCCCCCCCCCGCCACTCTTCTTTACCTCTCTTTAACCTTCACTACACTCTTCTAAATTCCCAATTGAGAGTTTACTAATTAATACGACCAAATTGGTACTACACCTTGAATGAATGAAGTGTACGTGTGTGAATACCTTAATGTATATATATTTCTATAATGTTTTCAACTATTAATTCATGTTGTATTTTAATGTGCTTGCATAGTGAATATTCATCCGTTTTGCTAAACTCCAACCCCTCTAGTATGTAGACATTACGACACTGATCGACCTCCCCGCCACCTCCCCTGCCACCCCTTCTCGTTACCTCACCTTTACCCACCCAACTCCCGAGCGAGCAGCGGCTCATTAGTTATTCCCTTATTGTCCCGTTGGGTCCAGGAAATTGACCGAAGAAAGTTTCGCACCTACGTACTATTCCTCGTCCGAATCCCCCCCCCCCCCACACACACTTGACATTGCCATCGTAAAATTCTTGCAAGGGAGATGAATCGCCCTTCCCCCTCCTCTATGTTCCCCTCCACTCAGCATGACGTCTGTATCAATTGCCTTTCATCTAACCCCCCCCCACCCGCAGTTTTGGCGGTATAATTGTTCACCTACCCCCATCCCATTTTCCCTCCAATGTCCTTTCTCTATGCAAATATATTTTCGAACCAGCCAACCAGAACGTATGTAAATCTAAATTAATGTAATCATTCAACCAAATTGAGGAGCGGCCACGTGACTGGACTCACGACACGCCCGCTCAAGTTTTGTAAATTTAGTCTGGAGATGGCCTTCAACTGAGAAGTACATATTATATGATTTTAGTCTAGATTCTGCCCTTCAGCCTAAAATACTTGTATATTCGCCTCATATAGAAATCACCCCGCATGTTTGGATATAGATGATTCAGCCAGTCCTAGAATTTCCTGAATGTAGCCGCGTATCTTAACGTTAGAAAACACGGCAGTACCATACATTTCAGTGTTAGCTATTCCTGTGCAAATTCATATATATTTCAAGTATTATATCATCCGCATGTCTAGATATAGATGTTAAGCCAGCAATCGTATTTTCATCAGTATAGTTGTGTAGCCTAATGCTGGATTACATAACACTACCATATACTAAGTGTTAGCCATTCCTGTGCAAATTCATAAGTGTATCTCACCATTGGATATTTGATCGTAAATAAACACCTGAACTGTAACCTGAGATTTGCTTGCTTATTTTAGAACTGTCTGTTTGTGTACGTTATAACATCTAAACGAGCTAGGAGAGGATTAATCATTGTTCCAGGACGATTACAGCATCGGTACCTCATACTACCACGACAACCAGCCATCATTACCCCACTCACCCACAACCCCGCACCCTTCGCAGTGTCCACATCGTGACAGTTCTAACAGATTGAAACTATAGTCCTTTGTCATTGATTAGAACATCATTAAAGTTCTAACAAATTGAAACTATAGTCCAATGTCACTAATTAGAACATCTTTAAAGTTCTAACAGATTGAAACTATAGTCCAATGCCACTGATCAGAAACATCATTAAAGTTCTAACAGATTGAAACTATAGTCCAATGCCACTGATCAGAAAAATCATTAAAGTTCTAACAGATTGAAACTATAGTCCAATGCCACTGATCAGAAACATCATTAAAGTTCAAACAGATTGAAACTATAGTCCAATGCCGCTGATTAGAAGATCATTAAGGTTCTAACAGATTGAAACTATAGTCCAATGTCACTGATTAGAACATCATTAAAGTTCTAACAGATTGAATTTATAGTCCAATGTCACTAATTAGAACATCATTAAAGTTCTAACAGATTGAAACTATAGTCCAATGCCACTATTAGAACATCATTAAAGTTCTAACAGATTGAAACTATGGTCTAATGTCACTGATTAGAAGATCATTAAAGTTCTAATAGATTGAAACTATAGTCCAATGCCACTGATTAGAAGTACAATAAAGTTCTAACAGATTGAAACTATAGTCCAATGCCACTGATTAGAACATCATTAGAGTTCTAACAGATTGAAACTATAGTCCAATATCTAGTCGAATTCATTTCTCTGACACATTTAAATTGTAGTGATTAAAAAATTGAACTGGCTGAATGTTAAATACTTAATGAAGCAGACGATCTCCTGTCGTTTGTTCTCTGGGGCTTATGCAATGAGCGGGTTAAAAAATATATAAACTGTTAAAAGGGAAAGAAATGATAGAGAGAAAAGTAGAAATTAAGTAGAGAGTGAGAGAAATTAAGTAGAGAGTGAGAGAAATTAAGTAGAGAGTGAGAGAAATTAAGTAGAGAGTGAGAGAAATTAAGTAGAGAGTGAGAGAAATTAAGTAGAGAGTGAGAGAAATTAAGTAGAGAGTGAGAGAAATTAAGTAGAGAGTGAGAGAAATTAAGTAGAGAGTGAGAGAAATTAAGTAGAGAGTGAGAGAAATTAAGTAGAGAGTGAGAGAAATTAAGTAGAGAGTGAGAGAAATTAAGTAGAGAGCGAGAGAAATTAAGGAGAGAGCGAGAGAAATTAAGTAGAGAGCGAGAGAAATTAAGTAGAGAGTGAGAGAAATTAAGTGGAGAGTGAGAGAAATTAAGTAGAGAGTGAGAGAAATTAAGTAGAGAGTGAGAGAAATTAAGTAGAGAGTGAGAGAAATTAAGTAGAGAGTGAGAGAAATTAAGTAGAGAGTGAGAGAAATTAAGAAAGTTTGAAACGGGGGAATTGTTATATAAAGCGATGGAGAGAAAGAGTTTTAAACTGAAACAATGGGGAAAATGATACAGTAAGGATATAAAGAGTGTGAGAGAGAAAGAGAGAGAGAGAGAGAGGGAGAAGGTACGTGTAAGTCCACTAGAGATGGAGAGAGAAATTCACGATAAACTGTAAATTCAATCTAAACTATCTGGCGGAAAGGGGAGGTATAAAGTAAATAAAAGCCCAGAATTGCAAAAGATATAATATGAGTACAGAGAGAAAGTTTGCTGGAGAAAGATATAATATGAGTACAGAGAGAAAGTTTGATTGAGAAAGATATAATATGAGTACAGAGAGAAAGTTTTATTTAGAAAGATATAATATGAGTACAGAGAGAAAGTTTGCTGGAGAAAGATATAATATTAGTACAGAGAGAAAGTTTGCTGGAGAAAGATATAATATTAGTACAGAGAGAAAGTTTGCTGGAGAAAGATATAATATGAGTACAGAGAGAAAGTTTGCTGGAGAAAGATATAATATGAGTACAGAGAGAAAGTTTGCTGGAGAAAGATATAATATGAGTACAGAAAGAAAGTTTGCTGGAGAAAGATATAATATGAGTACAGAGAGAAAGTTTGCTGGAGAAAGATATAATATGAGTACAGAGAGAAAGTTTGCTGGAGAAAGATGCAGAGAGATACAGAGAAAATGATTAGAGAAAGAGCAGAGAGAGTTGGAGTAACAGAGAGTGAGAGAGCATAGGGCGAGAAAGAATGCGAAAAGGAGAAAGCAGAGATGATAGAGAGAGAGTATATTTACTCTTTCCCAGAGATATCTACAGCAAGAGTATACTCTTTCCCAGAGATATCTACAGCAAGAGTATACTCTTTCCCAGAGATATCTACAGCAAGAGTATACTCTTTCCCAGAGATATATACAGCAAATATAGAAAGGAAAAGATTATAGAGGGATAAGCAAAGAAAGAGAAAGAGAAAGAGAAAGAGAGATAAAATGAAACTATTTAAAATCCCTCCTTTAACAAATTGCATTTATTCCTCTTCATTTCACTGAAAGAAAAAAGCTACAAAATAATTACATCGTTTAATATTACAAAAATGTAATATAAAAATACATTTTTTAAATTCTTTTTTTTACTTGCTTTAATATTATTTTTTTTGTGTGTAGATCTATCAGTTTTCTCTATGACGGCCAAAATCAATCAATTCCATTTATACAATTTTTCTATACGACCTTTGCTTTCTTGCTGTTGTTTTTAAATCACTTTTATCTTTGGCTTCATTTAATATTGTCATCAACCTCTACGTGTGTGTTTGTTAAATTATACAAATTCCATCCATCTGCCTGCGTATCTCTCTCTCTCTCTCTCTCTCTCTCTCTCTCTCTCTCTCTCTCTCTCTCTCTCTCTCTTTATATATATATATATATATATATATATATATATGCGGTAATGTGGTATATGTATGTGTGTGGGTTTGTGAGTGTGTGTGTGTGTGAAAGTGTCTGTAAGTCAGTGTCTGTCTCTCCGTGCAGCTTGTCTACTTCTATCTGTATGTATCGATCTGAATATATTCTTTTGTTTAAAAAACAACTTCTGGCTTATAAGAAATGTTATTTTTCATCGTAAAGCTAGATAAAATGACATATAGAGAGGTAGATGGACAGAAATAATGACAGAGGAAAGAGAGAAATACGGATAGCTTGAGACAGAGAAAGTCAAATCTAAGCCCTTGTTCGGTTGTGGCCCTTGGATTACAGCATTACTTTATTTTTATTTTAGTACTCCTATATCATTTACACAAAAGGGGCATAATTCATCATTCCCAAAACACAGAACATACAGAACAGATATGATGTAGAGAACATACTATAACATTTACACAAAAGGGGCATAATTCATCATTCCCATAACACAGAACATACAGAACAGATATGATGTAGAGAACATACTATAACATTTACACAAAAGGGGCATAATTCATCATCTATTCCCATAACACAGAACATACAGAACAGATATGATGTAGAGAACATACTATAACATTTACGCGATGTTCAAGCTAGGATTTCCTTAATTAGTTAGTTTATTTTATAATATAGTGAAATGAGGTCAGCACACTATGATTGTCGGCATTGTAAATGAAGATCTAGTTAATATTGAGCCCCTCCCCCCCCCCGGGTAAATACTTTATTCCCCAGTAACATGCCATTCATTTCATTTAGTAGGACATATTTTACCCCGACTAATACTTTCAGTTAAACCAGTAGATATGTTTGCCCTTCAACTAACACTTTAAGTTAAACCAGTAGATATGTTTGCACTTCAACTAACACTTTCAGTTAAACCAGTAGATATGTTTGACCTTCAACTAAAACTTTCAGTTAAACCAGTAGATATGTTTACCCTTCAACTAACACTTTCAGTTAAACCAGTAGATATGTTTGCCCTTCAACTAACACTTTCAGTTAAACCAGTAGATATGTTTGCCCTTCAACTAACACTTTCAATTAAACCAGTAGATATGTTTGCCCTTCAACTAACACTTTCAGTTAAACCAGTAGATATGTTTGCCCTTCAACTAACACTTTCAGTTAAACCAGTAGATATGTTTGCCCTTCAACTAACACTTTCAGTTAAACCAGTAGATATGTTTGCCCTTCAACTAACACTTTCAGTTAAACCAGTAGATATGTTTGCCCTTCAACCGACGCCAATGTTTTTCCACTGTATAAGTATTGTCATTTTTACCTTGCCTTTTTTTGTAAGCGGTACCATTTACTTTCATTGCTTCTTTTACCGTTGCCACTGTTAATCATAGCTCCACTGGTTAATATTATACTAAATAACGACAGTAAGACTAAACACTGACCCACACCACACACCAACACTCACTGCAAGTACTATCCACTTTTCCCCTCTTGTACACGAAATGCGGTAGGTGTACATCCTCAACATATCCCAATGTTTGGAGGAAAGCATCTGTTACTAAACTTTATAATGTCAGGCCGGTGATGGTTCTTTGTTGCTATGGTCTGATAGAGACAAGTTAAAAGTCACTCGACTATCCTAAATCCATGATCTACAGTACATAAATCATACATACATAAAACTAATATGTTGAGGTTATTCTTTTGATATGATATATACCACACTCAAACGCTCCAGTCCATCCCTTTAACACCCCATCGAATCTGTCTTTCTCTCATCTATCAATCCCTGTCATCCCATCTAGTTTTATTCCAATCTTGATACATTTTTTCTTCTTTATATAATGACAGATTATTTCCAATTCAAGAGAGAGGGGAGGGTATTGTTAGAACTTGAAGGGAAGAGGGGGGGAGGGGTGATGGCAACAGATAATATAGTTTAAAAGCATCTCTCAGATGGTTTACCAAAATTTGCAGACTGTATGTTTTCTATCATATATGCGTAAAGCCGAGGAATTACCTAGAGCCTAATACAAAAATATAGAACAAAATAAAGGATAGCTGAACTCGAACCCAAGCCTTTCAGTATTGAGAAAACATATACAGTAGAATAGGGGGTCGTCAACCTTTTGATAAGAGTGGGAGAAATTAGGATTTTTAATTTATTCAGCGTGCCAGCAGCCTGTAGGTCATCCTCCTCTTTTCTATAGTAAATACTTAAATTGCATTTTGGGGGGTTGTCCGCGAGCCATAAAAAATCACTTAAATTGTGCCAAGCGTGGCACGCGTTTCGTACTTTGCCGACCCCAGTAGGAGACCATGTCGTGCAAGTGTACTGTTTGCCTCATTAAACAACTATAACGAAAATTTAAATACGAGTGTAAGTCAGAGTTGGGTGAGTCAACAAATAGTTGTATAAACATAAATGGTCATCGCTGATGAACTATTTTACACACAAAAAAATACATTTGGTACCATTAGAGATAAAGTTCATTGTATTCAAAACGATTGAATAAATAGTTTTGACGAAAATTTGTTTTTTCATATTTAATCAAAAAAGAACATACATGTTTCCCATAGGACCAAATTTATCCATAGGGATTAGTGAAGCAGCGTTCACCAGTTTCTGTGGCCAAGGCATTCTAGGGGTTTGAGTCGCCAGCACAATGGCCAGCCGCCTTTACTTTACCCCAATTAAAGTCAGGTACCCATCAGAGCTGGGTAGACCCAGGGACACCCTCCAGACCCGGGAAAAAATCCTAGTCTAACCAATTTTAATTAAACTTAACGCGACTAACACGTTATTACTACACGCCTGTCCTTTATACGAAATCCCCAAGATGAGTTATCAATTCTTGTTACAAAGGCGATATATCAGTGGTCATCTATGCACTGTCATATATGCCGCAATATATAATTTTAGTATTGCACTGGTCAAGTCGCATTGATATACTTTGATATACAAGTATTAATTCAATAAAAATGTTAAATGATAAGCCAGCTTATGTTATCTTTTTGTAGATAATTATTAAGAAGTAGATGACTGTAGAATAATGAGTACCGAATTGTAGACTGTATTATTTATTTGGCCAGAGCCCCATTTCAGTTGTTGAAATATTTATTTATTATGTTGTCTTGTAGTTATAATAATTACTGCTTCAATTGGTAAAATCATTATTAGTTCAGTTTGATATTAGTTTAGTGTTGTCTAGGTTGGTCCAAATTCAAATTATCCCCAGGCAATCTTTATAACATTGATTAGAGTTTTATATGATTTCTTCAGGTGTATATTTATATTGGCTCAATATACATAATAAGTATCGTGTTGCTATTGTGTAGTGTTGGCAATTACTATGGTAGTATAAATAAAACACACACAATACTGGAACGTGAAGAACGGATATAAATCAAGTTTAGTAAACAAACAAATTATTGGTTTAATCACAGAATCATCACTTAAAATCCAAATAGAAGAATGATATTTACACATATGGTTAATAATAGCACATATTCCATATAATACATAAGTACTATAGCCAATATTCAATAGGCTATGAATAGCATTTAAACTATATTGATATCTTTGTAGTATAAATCCTTAAGATTTTTATCTCAGAGCATAGAAACATGTCTTTACTTGTCGAGAGATGCCGAAGAACTGACTGATTCTTATGGGTCCATTATATGGGTCGATACGATACCATAACCGAAAACAAGAAAATATATTGTATCATAGCTGATGTAAACAGATAATATATAATAAAATTATAGCGTGCTATTGAATAATCGAGTACGACCGACAGCAACGTTTAAATCGTCCATGTTGTCTGGTGACGTAGTTGGAAAAACCCTCAGTATTGGCTGATGAAAAAAATTTCTATCATTACAATTCCAACTATTATGAGCGATTAGTATTCATTTAATTATGGTACTATGTAAGCCTATAAATTTACGTTTCGTAACAACGTCGACTAATAATTATCGCATGTTAAAACGGATTCCTCATAACAAGTTTCGTAGCCTTTGTATATTTCTAGGAGATATACTTGGAAAAGCCGAAAACATTATTTAAAGTTTATTGTCGGAAATAACCTGGAAGCTCATTATGTATGCATTGAACCCAAATGGTCAGGCCTCAATAAGACTTTTAAATTCTCAGTGATATAACATGAGAAAAGAGTTGGACCACATATTAATTTACTACCCAACTCTTAATTTCTTACATATTTCATTTTAAAAACTAACATGAATAACTTTCTTAAAAACATTGTTAATGAAAAGGAAATATTTTTCAAATATGAATTTACCACTCTACAATTCTATACCTGTTATAAAGAAAGTTGTATTTTGTTAATTGTAAGAGCAATGTAAGGGAATCTGAATAGCTCAAATTGAAATGTTATCCCTGTACTAAATCATCTCAGAAAATACGACAAAAATAATTTTGTTTAAGCTTCTGTAACAATAATTTATCCAGATCTGGTTCCAATTTTAGTTTTTGAGATATGAGGGTGGCCCAACTCTCCCACTTGTCCGAATTACCCCACACTCCCCTACCATTCATTGAGCAATTTGTGTCCATTTAGGGAACATTTTTCACAGCAATCAACATCAATTTGCTGTTAAATAATGTAGGCGAAAAACAACCGATGGGAATCAATGACCACAATCATGGTCAGAGAAATGGCGATAATTACATAACATAGGACAGGACAATTCACAGCGCAATCAATTTTGTAGAGGATTTTTTTGGAACGAATTGTTATTTTGGATGCAATTAGGTAAAGGTAGAGTTTATAACTATTTTTGTTGATATTTTTCAAGGGCATAGGATAAATGTATAAATAGGAATTTTACATAAAATATATATATAGATACTTATCTTATACTTTAATATATGTAGAGCATATGTATATATAGATAGTTAGATAAATTGATAAGAGATAGATAGGTAGGTAGGTAGTAGGTAGGTAGGTAGGTAGGTAAGTAGTAGGTAGGTAGGTAGTAAGTAAGTAGGTAGGTAGGTAAGTATTAGGTAGGTAGGTAGTAAGTAAGTAGGTAGGTAGGTAAGTAGTTAGGTAGATAAGTAGTAAGTAAGTAGATAGGTAGGTAAGTAGTAGGTAGGTAGGTAGGTAGGTAAGTAGTAGGTAGGTAGGTAGTAAGTAAGTAGGTAGGTAGGTAAGTATTAGGTAGGTAGGTAGTAAGTAAGTAGGTAGGTAGGTAAGTAGTTAGGTAGATAAGTAGTAAGTAAGTAGGTAGGTAGGTAAGTAGTAGGTAGGTAGGTATTAAGTAAGTAGGTAGGTAGGTAAGTAGTAGGTAGATAAGTAGTAAGTAAGTAGGTAGGTAGGTAAGTAGTAGGTAGATAAGTAGTAAGTAAGTAGGTAGGTAGGTAAGTAGTTAGGTAGATAAGTAGTAAGTAAGTAGGTAGGTAGGTAAGTAGTAGGTAGATAAGTAGTAAGTAAGTAGGTAGGTAGGTAAGTAGTTAGGTAGATAAGTAGTAAGTAAGTAGGTAGGTAGGTAGTAAGTAAGTAGGTATGTAGGTAAGTAGTTAGGTAGATAAGTAGTAAGTAAGTAGGTAGGTAGGTAAGTAGTAGGTAGATAAGTAGTAAGTAAGTAGGTAGGTAGGTAAGTAGTAGGTAGGTAGAGAGATAGTAGGTTGGACAGTCAGTCGGTCGGACGGTCGGTTGGTAGGTAGGTAGGTGGGTCGGTCGGTTGGTCGGTCGGTATGTAGGTAGAAGGTAGATTAGTAGGTAGGTATGTAAGTATGTATATAGGTAGGTGTGTAGGTAGGTAGGTAGGTGTGTAGGCCTATCTTTGTGCTGAAAGAAATGTTACTTGCATCGTTGTGCTATATTTCTGTTGCTAATATGATTGTTTAACGTACACAATGGGAGGGCACAAAAAATGAGGCTTGTTGAGAAGTCAATAAAAGCATATGAATGTGTGTATGCCTTCGTGATCGTGAGTGCTAATCAGCAATTGTATTCCCAGCCCCCCCCCCCCCCACTAACACACACACATACACAACATCAACACCCATCGCATACTTAACGCCCTGTTCTATTCCTTCACACACACACATTGCTCATGCGCGCGCATGTTTGTCTACTGGAGGCGCTCAAATAGATCGATAACAAATATACTCACTGCCCCCCTCCCCCAGCCTGCCCCCTCCCCCAACCTGCCCCCCTCGCCCGGCCTGTCCCCCTTTCCCGGCCAGCCCCCTCCCCCGGCCTTCCCACCTCCACCCTTAACAGCACATCTACTCGGCACCCACCCATCCCCGCGGTTTTGTTTTTATTATTCATCAGCACGTTAAACAGTAAGCCTGATTGATAGGGCGCCGAGCTGGGACAAAACAAAGTAGGTGGAGCATGGGAAAAGGGGTTCCATGGGGTCATGTAGGCCACCCAAGAAATTAGACAGTTTTGTCTGATTGTAGACACAGGTCAACTCCTAGCTAGACATTGTTTGTTATTGTCTTGTTTCTTGTTGCTGTTGGGTCATTATATTATCACAATTTATCTCCGCTTGGTTATGAACGACGAAATCATGACAGTACGAGGAACTGTAAAGTCCAGGCCTTCGTAAATAGCTGCTTCAGAAGGATTCTCCAGATCTGCGGATCTGACCTCATAGGAAACACTGACTTTTGGCAAAGAACCGTGCCAATTTCCTATTGAAGAAGACATCAGAGAGACTAGATGGGTTCGGATAGAGCATACTATCATACCTCACGCAAACCACCAGCCAATGCCACCAGACAGGCACTGAAGTGGACCCCCCCCCCCCCCAGTATAGCGGAAAAGAAACCGCCAAAGAAATGTCTTGCGACGCGACCTTGAGCTATTATCGGTTTTAATCAATTAGCCCAGATTTTCTTAAGTTCTAAATAATTTTATGGTAAAGAGTACAAAATCATATTGTATTCACACAAATCAACCCCTTGAATGCCCTGCAAACACTAATTAGGTTTGAAGTATATTTCAAATATACCTACAAAACTTCGCACATTTGGCTTTTCTGGGCCGTGACTTGTGACATTGCTCGGGAGGAGAACCGAAATCCGGTTTTAAACCGGTTTTAAAGAACCGAAAACCGGTTTTGGAAAAGAACCGGTTTTAACATCCCTAATCTGTAGTTATGTCAAGTAGTATCGGCCTACACTAAAGATCTCAATTTGATTTTCTATTGTTCTATTGCTGGGTGGGCTGATATTTTCTATTGCTCTATTGCTGGTTGGGCTGATATTTTCTATTGTTCTATTGCTGGTTGGTCTGATATTTTCTATTGTTCTATTGCTGGTTGGGCTGATATTTTCTATTGTTCTATTGCTGGGTGGGCTGATATTTTCTATTGCTCTATTGCTGGTTGGGCTGATATTTTCTATTGTTCTATTGCTGGTTGGGCTGATATTTTCTATTGTTCTATTGCTGGTTGGGCTGATATGTTCTATTGTTCGATTGATGGGTGAGCTGATATTTTGTTTGTTTAGTTTCCAACCTTGAGTTTGAGTTTATGTTTACATGGGCGTCATATTGGGTGTTGTGTACGAGGAAATAGAGTTTGGGCTCCTACCTTTTATGATGCCCACAGGGAGACAATGAACAAGTACATTTTAATATATTCTTACAATCCCAATCCCCTCCCTCCCCTATCTCTCACTTTCTCTATTGTCTTTTTTTTTCACTTTCTTCTGTCTGGACTTTTAAATTTCTCTATATCAACCTCTCCCTGTTTTTCGCTTTTTTTCACTCTATACAAAAACTATGTCTTATTATTGTTTGTTTTATTTCTTTCTGTATCAGTCTTTTTATCTTTCTCTATTTTGTCTCCCCCCCCTCCCCCACCACGTCTTTATCATTTTTCCTCTTTTTTCATTTATTTTCTTTCTCTTTTTTTTTTCAATTGCTTTTCTCCTTCTATCTTTCTTTCTTCACTTCTTTTCTCTCTCTCTTTTTCTCTTTATAGTGAGACTCTCTGTCTGTCTGTCTTGGTTCCTTTTCAGTCGTACTCTCTCTTGAGCTCTGTTTTTTTTTTTCATTTTCTCTATTTTATTCTCTATCCAACACTCCTCTCTCTCCCTTTCTTTCTTTCTCCCTCCGCTCTTTCTCTCTCTCTTCATTTCTTTCTTTCTCCCTCCTCTCTTTCTCTCTCTTTCCCTCTCTTTCTATCCCCCTCTCCTACTCTCTCTCTTCCCATCTCTTCCTCTCACTTTGTGAGTCGCGAGCCACGTCTTGTTTACAATTTAAGCCCCAGGCGTTGAAGACACTGACCCTTTAACGCGTCATCGATCCTGACACTTTACTGACCCTTGGGTGGTCACCAATTCTGCTTCACTGCCCCCTCCCCCACCCCTTAACCAAGCATCATGTGGGTGGGAGTTTGAGGGTGGGCGGGGGAATACCATGTTTACATACACAAAATGTATCATTTCTAAGTTTTGGTGAATGTTGTTGCTTTTAATATTATAAAGTTTACAGTGATTAAATACCAGACATTTGATTAATATATGCTCTTCAAGAATGACTGCACATTAAAACAATTGAAGAAAAAAAGTGCATTGCAACCCCTTCCATAATGTCTTCTAATGTTTTCTTCCAATGAAGTCTTTAATACTGTCTTATAATAGTTTCTTCTAACGTTGTTTGTCTAATGTTGTCCACTAATTGTGTCTCCTTATAATGACTCCTAATAGTCTACTCGAATGTGTCTCTTAATTGTGTCTCCTAATGGTATCTTCTAAAGGTGTCTTCTAATAGATTGGTGCTCCTATGGTGCCTTTAATGGTGTCTTGTAACTGACTTGTAATAGTATTTTTCAATGGGGTCTTCTAATGGTGTCACCAATTGGTGTCTTTTAATGCTTCTTTTTGAAAGTGTAGATTTTATTTATTTTAATTGTTCTCTTTTACTTTCTTTCACAAATTAATTTCAAAGGCTTACGTTTGTTAAATTTATTCTTTGCTTCTGTAATTCTCTTTCTTTCTCTCTGTCTTTCTAAATATATATTTATTTCTCGATCTTTCTCTTTGTGTTTACTCTTTAAACAAATCTTTAAAATTCTTTTTTTTTCTATTTCTCAACTGTTTTAGATCATTTCATTATTTCTATATTTCTCTATTTCTCTATTCCTCGATTTCTCTATTCCTCTATTTCTTTATTTCTCTATTTCTCTATTTCTTTATTTCTCTATTTCTCTATTTCTTTATTTCTCTATTTCTCTATTTCTTTATTTCTCTATTTCTCTATTTCTTTATTTCTCTATTTCTCTATTTCTCTATTTCTTTATTTCTCTATTTCTCTATTTCTTTATTTCTCTATTTCTCTATTCCTCTATTTCTTTATTTCTCTATTTCGCTATTTCTCTATTTCTCTATTTCTCTATTTCTCTATTTCTCTATTTCTCTTTCTCTATTTCTTTATTTCTCTATTTCTCTATTCCTCTATTTCTTTATTTCTCTATTTCTCTATTTCTCTATTTCTCTATTTCTCTATTTCTCTATTTCTCTATTTCTCTATTTCTCTATTTCTCTATTTCTCTATTTCTCTATTTCTCTATTTCTCTATTTCTCTATTTCTCTATTTCTCTATTTCTCTATTTCTTCCTAACGTTTTCTATCCAATTATTTTTTCTTCATCTCGTTTGTCCTGGTTTTCTCTGCTTCTCATGTTCTTACCCTCTTGTTTTCCCTCTCTGTTTCTTATGTGATCATTTCTTATGAATATTATTTGTATCAGTGTATCGGCTGATGATCTTGTTATTACACATGCTCGTCAAAAAAAAGTAATAAACAACAACTGACCATTGGTCAGCAGAGACCTGAAATGATACTAATCTCATACAGAGCCACGGTTGACCAGCACTGGTGTAGCTCGAGTTTAATTTTCGTCGAGGGGCGATGTCCAAGCCACTTAGATATGTTGACCTCACCATAAGTAGGTCACCGTTTTTACACGGATATCTCACTGACTCTCACAGAATAAATATAGAACAGAATGCGCAATCGCATTTTTTTTCTGTTTCCGGAAATAATACCGACGCCATACTGTTTAAACGTAGCGGTCCTGGCTACACTATATATTTATGCTTATTTACAATGTCTTTTTCATCAAATCTACAATATCAAACACCCAAAGCTAATGTTTAAGGCAAAAGGTGCAAAGGCTGCTGTGTAATAAACTGCAACAATGATGCAAAAACGATTGATTATCGTACAAATGAGCATGTTAGACTACATGGCTTTCTTGACCTCGTAAAGGATAAACAACGGAAAGTTGTAACCTCATATTACTTAATATTAGTAACCTTGCTTTAGTCCTAAGCTTGCTAAGTGAAGATATCAGTAATAAATTATGTCATTCTCATTTTATTATAGTAGCGTTTCTAGTGACCGCTGCCTTGAATCAAAAGAAAATGGCGGAAGCCGAACTTCACTTTTAGTGACTGCGCATATAGGGATTGCGCATTCTGTTCTATATCTATTCAGTGCTGGCTCTAGACCCCTCTCCCCACCCTAAGATCCCTACTCCCCCTTGCCAGCTCACCCATTACCAGATCTTGTAGGATTTTTTTTTTCAAAATAGGATTTCTTATTTCACCCTGATAGCTTGGTCCAGATTGACCGTTACAACGTCATTGGTCATACTTTTGTAAAAAAAAAAGAAGAGAAAAACAGAAAAAGAAGCCCTTCCAGGTTCTAGTTGATTAAAGGTCTGATCCAGACAGACTGTGTAGGTCGAATCTCATTAAAAATATGTCACATCAGTGATCTCAAGGTGGTGATCAGTTAGGCGGAAAGCAGTCTTTTTTCTTCTGTTTTTTTTTAATAAGACTTTGCACTTTCAAACATTGACTTTGGGTGGAGGAAATTCATTTTGTTTGTGCCATGAGTAGCTGTCACGCAGACAATCAATATAGTTTTTGCATCAAGCTTTTTTTTTTATTTTGGTGATATTGCCTGATTTTTTTTTGTTGATATGTTCGTATTACATTCTCTACCTACTTACGTCATCCTGCCTTTCTTGGACTTACTATTCCTTTAGTAAAGTCGTGTTTTCCCACCCTTTTTTGCTACTAGAGTACAGGTTTGCCCTCCAGTTGACCTGAGGGGGTTGTGAGAGACCCGTTGGTTAAAATGTGGATCTATTTCTTTATAAGCGGCCCCGCTGGAGTAATGCACAAACAGTTTCTTTTCCTCCCCAATAGATTGTATACTGTCTTACAAAAGTTCTGCGGTGCGGCGATGAGATCATAATTTTAGCTCAAGATCTGATGGTGCGGCGATGAGATCATAATTTTAGCTCAAGATCTGATGGTGTGGCAATGATTTCGAGTTTTCCTATATTATAGTCTTTTGGCGTGCCAAACTATTTCAGGTGTGGCGACAACAAATGTAGCTGTTAAATATCTGATGGGGTGGCGTTGATAATTAATTCTCATACAATCTGCCTTCATCAAATACACTTTCATATTTCAGAAATTATTTTCCAGAAAGTCTGGGGAGTGCCCCCGTCACGTGGGACTGGTGACCCACTTTCCATTGATCTCTACGGAGATATATAGACGTACTCAGATACAAGGCAGAGTACATATCCAGGTCTATAAGGTATTAATATATAGACGTACTCAGATACAAGGCAGAGTACATATCCAGGTCTATAAGGTATTAATATATAGACGTACTCAGATACAAGGCAGAGTACATATCCAGGTCTATAAGGTATTAATATATAGACGTACTCAGATACAAGGCAGAGTACATATCCAGGTCTATAAGGTATTAATATATAGACGTACTCAGATACAAGGCAGAGTACATATCCAGGTCTATAAGGTATTAATAAACACAGCTCTCCGTCCAATCAGAGTCAAGTCTGGGGACAAAGAGTTCGCCATCATAATAGGTCAAAGGTTACATATAACTATATAGAGGGTTCATTGTATGTGCCAATTGCGATTCCCATTGGCTAATTTAAAAGAACGTGACGTCAGAAGCCTAAATCTATATTATTTAGGTTAATAATTAGCTCATCATGAGGACGTCAACGTTCGCCTGTACCATTAGCTCTTCCATGTAATTGTGACCCCTGGGTAAAAGTAGGGTAATTTAGCTGGTAGGCCTATATAAAACTGTTCAGAACGCGTGTTTACTCTTGTTAAGTAGATTTATTCCAAGATTTCTTATGTATACGTTTTAATAATATAACAATAATGAATAAGGGTGACGTTTTTATTATGTATTATTATATTATGTCTTGGACGTTGAAGGCATGGATGGCTGCAAACAGACTTACATTAAATGGGGTCAAAACAGAGGCAATTATATAGGCAATTATATGTGGTTTGGATGTTAGTCTTTGGAAGGTCTCTATTACATCGATCAAAGTTGGTGCTTCCGAAATCCCGTTGTCCATCACGGTTAAAGACCTTGAATTTTTTGTTAATAGAAAACTGACAATGGTTCCTCAAATCAGTGCAGTGATAAAGGCTTGTTAATTTCATCTACTTGCCCTAGGTCGGCTGCGTCCTCAAATTAATAGAAGAACGGTCAATACCGTAGCGGTTTCTCTAATCCAGTCAATGTTAAAAGTAGCAAAATAACCTTCTGACCACATTTATCAACGTTCACCAGTTTCTGTGGCCATGTATTACTTGGGGATTGAGTATCCAGCACAATGACCAGCCGTCTTTACTTTACCACAACTAATGTCGGGTACCAATCAGAGCTGGGTAGACTCAGGGGACTCAGTCTCGTGAATAAATTCTAGCCTTCACCTGGATTCGAACCCAGAGCCTTTGGTACGCCAGCCGAACGATTGGTCACCGTGTCCGATTCAAGGTTAGATTTCTGCAACAGATGCCTGTGGGGTCTGCAACAGATGCCTGTGGGGTATGCAACAGATGCTTGTGGGGTCTGCAACAGATGCCTGCGGGGTCTGCAACAGATGCCTGTGGGGTCTGCAACAGATGCCTGTGGGGTCTGCAACAGATGCCTGTGGGGTCTGCCTCAGAACCAGATGCAGAGACTCCAGAGGGTACAAAACACTGCAGTATGTATTGTGTCGCGGGTAAAGAGGCAGGATCATATCTCTCCAGTTCTAAGGGTTCTCCACTCGCGTTTTGAGATGTAACGCACTAATCACAAAATTATGCCCCTTACGTATGGATGCATAGATGGCACTGCTGCACCTTCCTACCTTCAAGAACTGATATCAAAGCACGCCATCAAAGGAAATGCGACACTCATCCCAGTCACTCATTACAATTTCCATCGGTACATTGGAATGCACTCATTTTAATCTTTGATGACTTCTATAATAAACAGCTTGCCTCAGACATTTAAAAAATCTGAGATAACATAGTCTTTTAAAAAGAGCAAAAAGACCTTTCTCTTAGATTAGTGGCTGTGTGCCACTGCAATTTATTCCAAGAGCGCACTGAGCATACTAAATTTAATGGCACGGATGCAAGCACTATATAAATAACCATTATTATTGTTATTCTTTGTTGAAGTTGACACATTTCCTGGCAAATAAATAATCATATCACGTCCTTCATTTACAATCTGGACTCCGAAAAAAATATAAACTCGACATCAAAAAACAAATGATAGAAACTTTCTTTCAGGCCAGTCAAGGTGCTGTAAATGTAGCATTACGTGTTACATAAAGTCTAAATAAACATATTTGAATTTTTAGTTGCACGGAAGAGATTTCCACATAACTTTTGTCAAGAACAATTTTTTAACTTTAAAAAAAAAATATCCTACAGACACTCTTTCTAAACAAAAGATTAGTGCTTCCCACAGAATATTATGTGGAGCGTCCTACGCTCATCCATGTTTTAAGTCTAGTCTTGCATTTTTATTAGTGTTTAAATAATGTTAAGTTACACGTTTGCCATTTTTTTTTTTTGCAGGCAACCCATTCAATGCCCGGATACCACTCGGGAAGAAAGATTATTTATATATGTATTTGTGTTTGTGTATGAGAATACTTAAACCAATACTTACAAATATTTCAAAGAAAATTATGTATTTTCTTTTCTTATTTTTAGCTTATATTTTGGGGGTTTGGTCGGTTTCCTTTTTTTTTCTCTTATTGTCTCCCCTTGAAAGTCTAAGGAGTCAACTCCCCTTGAGTTAATCAGATGAGGTCACGTGGCAGTGAAAAGGTCTGACCAGCTACACAAGTCTTGAAGGAATTCCCGCGAGACAATATTGGTGGAGGGGGCGGGAAATATGATTGAATCAAATGTTATTGTTAGTGTTTCACTAGCTTAGTCTCACGACTGAATGGCTATGCCCAATTCTCTCTCTCTCTATCTTTCTCTCTCTCTCTCTCTCTTTATCTATCTCTTCTTTCATCTAATAATCTAATTGTAACAGAGCTGGGTACCGTGAGAATTCCGCTTATCGAATTTCCATACTCTAAAACCTAACTCGGTTTTTCTGGCTTCTTAGACAAATTTCTACCTTCTAAAGTATGACTATTATTTGTTTGTGTATTTTGTCTGTCTATTTGTTTTCGTTTTCTTGTTTGCTCTATTGGCCTATTGTTATATTTTCTTGTTTGCTCTATTGGCCTATTGTTATATTTTCTTGTTTGCTCTATTGGCCTATTGTTATATTTTCTTGTTTGCTCTATTGGCCTATTGTTATATTTTCTTGTTTGCTCTATTGGCCTATTGTTATATTTTCTTGTTTGCTCTATTGGCCTATTGTTATATTTTCTTGTTTGCTCTATTGGCCTATTGTTATATTTTCTTGTTTGCTCTATTGGCCTATTGTTATATTTTCTTGTTTGCTCTATTGGCCTATTGTTATATTTTCTTGTTTGCTCTATTGGCCTATTGTTATATTTTCTTGTTTGCTCTATTGGCCTATTGTTATATTTTCTTGTTTGCTCTATTGGCCTATTGTTATATTTTCTTGTTTGCTCTATTGGCCTATTGTTATATTTTCTTGTTTGCTCTATTGGCCTATTGTTATATTTTCTTGTTTGCTCTATTGGCCTATTGTTATATTTTCTTGTTTGCTCTATTGGCCTATTGTTATATTTTCTTGTTTGCTCTATTGGCCTATTGTTATATTTTCTTGTTTGCTCTATTGGCCTATTGTTATATTTTCTTGTTTGCTCTATTGGCCTATTGTTATATTTTCTTGTTTGCTCTATTGGCCTATTGTTATATTTTCTTGTTTGCTCTATTGGCCTATTGTTATATTTTCTTGTTTGCTCTATTGGCCTATTGTTATATTTTCTTGTTTGCTCTATTGGCCTATTGTTATATTTTCTTGTTTGCTCTATTGGCCTATTGTTATATTTTCTTGTTCCAATGTTACTATAGTGTCAATAAAATGTATTCCGTATAGTCTGACACTTTTTTTTAAAGAGTCCGAAAAAGAATCACATCCATCTCCGTTAATTCCCAGACCTTACCTTAAGGTACTATCTCCGCCCTACATAACACCATTTCCCAGACCTTACCTCAAGGTACTATCTCCGCCCTACATAACACCCTTTCCCAGACCTTACCTTAAGGTACTATCTCCGCCCTACAAAACACCATTTCCCAGACCTTACCTTAAGGTACTATCTCCGCCCTACAAAACACCATTTCCCAGACCTTACCTTAAGGTACTATCTCCGCCCTACATAACACCATTTCCCAGACCTTACCTTAAGGTACTATCTCCGCCCTACATAACACCATTTCCCAGACCTTACCTTAAGGTACTATCTCCGCCCTACATAACACCATTTCCCAGACCTTACCTTAAGGTAATATCTCCGCCCTACATAACACCATTTCCCAGACCTTACCTTAAGGTACTATCTCCGCCCTACATAACACCATTTCCCAGACCTTACCGCAAGGTACTATCTCCGCCCTACATAACACCATTTCCCAGACCTTACCGCAAGGTACTATCTCCGCCCTACATAACACCCTTTCCCAGACCTTACCTTAAGGTACTATCTCCGCCCTACATAACACCATTTCCCAGACCTTACCTTAAGGTACTATCTCCGCCCTACATAACACCATTTCCCACCAAAAAAAACACGTAGGTCTATTCACCCCCCACAACAATAAGAAAGCTCTAAGTGCTCACCAAAACACCCACTTCCATCTCAGAAATATCCTCACCCTTCACTTCCCACCCTCATTACGAAAAGGTAAAACTTTATCCAAAACACCTGTGCTAAAAATATTTTAACATCACAAACCTCGCCATCCCACTAGAAGAACACAAACCAACATGTCTCCAAGTCCAGCGGCGTAGCCAGGATCGCAAGGTGGGTGTAGGTAGGCAGATAGTGCGAATTAAATAGGGGATAGGGCAAGTGGGTGAAAACAATATTAAGTGGAATGTCTAAATATGGAAGGTGTAATGTTGCAGGTGAGTGTAGGGTGGGGGGGGGGGGGGTAGTAGACTTATGCTAAACAAATTCACAATTCCCCCTTGTCTAGATAAAACATAAAAATCTTCATCAATTTTCACAACTTGAAATGTAAAATCTAGACCAACTAAATATCTTTTATAAAATAAAATAAAAACAAATATTGTTAACAATCCTCAAAATTCCGATTCTGAACGTGGTTTTGGATGCGGGCACTTCTTCCCCCCTTAGTCCACTCCTCCATGGCTACTATTGGCTACAACTATGCCTAGGTCAACCCGTCGCCAAAGTTTCATGCAAACCGTCAAACAAAAAAAACAAGAAAAATTTTTATTTAACAAATAAATACATTCCTCCCCTATCACGCCCCTTCCATCTTTAAAAAACAACAAGAAACTACCACCAATCCCTCGTTCAACTGTAATACACCAGAACCCTCGACAACCCTCGAAAACCCCCAACAACCCTTAAACACATCGAACCCCTTTAAGTTATGTATAATTCAATGGTGCACAAAATTACGTCGGAAATCCTAGACAGATTGTACCGTTATCTCCCCTTGAAAGCAAGAATGATTAAGTAGGATAACTTAAATCACGGGTAGATAATTGCAGGAAACCAAATATCTCTCTTCCATCAAAGTCTCCGATGTTATTGCATTGGAATTTAAGCATGCTCCATGAGAAATTAGTTTTTTTTTTGTAAAAGAAAAATTAATGAAATAAAATAACTTGATCGATGTGTTAAAGGAATAAATATTACATGGACCGTAATACAATATTATGTTGGATTTAGCTAGCAGGAAGTTGTATAAATCATGTGCTGGTCTGTGGGAAATAATTTAGCTCTAGGGAAGGAATGCCGCGTGCAGGGTGTTTAGAGTTTGGTATCTTATATATGGGCATAGGCCATGGGTGGGCAAAAGCAGCTCGGAGATCAACATGTGGCCCTGTGTAGAGTTTAGTGCGGGAACAGTAAACACCTTTAATGTTGTTTCATTCTTGTTGAAATTCCAATGGGGAAATAATTGAGCGATTGTGTGTCCTTCTCCGTCTCATTTTTCTTATATATTTACATAATGGTTAACTTATCCTAAAAATGTGTGTATAATATTTAGCCATACTAATTACAATAAGTTTCATGTAAATATGCGTATTAAATACTATGCAGGAATACAATGGGTACGGGTCTTTAGATCATGAAATAACCCGCAATTCGGTTCTCAGTGACCTCATGCGTGCCAACCCCTTGCTGCGGCTGTGCCAACCCCTTGCTGCGGCTGTGCCAACCCCTTGCTGCGGCTGTGCCAACCCCTTGCTGCGGCTTCGCCAGCCCCTTGCTGCGGCTGCGCCAACCCCTTGCTGCGGCTGTGCCAACCCCTTGCTGCGGCTGTTATATGACCAATGAACCAAACAAGAATCTAACTTGAAAGAGCAGGTAGCCTTTAGGGTTTACGGCTAACAAAAGAAAAATGAGCTTAACCCATCCATCCGATTAAGGCCCTTTGTAGCATTTCTGTATGATATGTTACGTGTTGGGGACCACATGCTTCCTTCATTCCAACCACATAACACCTGGCATTTAGACCCCCAAGAGTTAGACACCGAGAGAAACCAAATATTTGGTTTCGACCGAAAACGAAACCATACTAAAAGTTATAGCTGTACTTTCGGCCGAAATCGAAAGTCTCACTACACCTTCTGCCGAAATCTTAATTGCCGAACAAAATATTTTAAAAGACTGCACATTTGTTGGTGTAATATTGACTAGTTTATGGGTACTCTATTTAGGTAAAGCGTAGAACATGTAATGTAAAGTTATGTATACATGTATTATGTATAATTTTATTCCGAATTGAATACCCTTCAAAATGTAATATCCTAAAATGCAATATTTTTGTATATAAATATTATGACCTAATTTTTATAGCATTAGACAAAACAAAACAAAATTGACAAATGCAATGAAAGAAAAAAAAAAGATGTTGACATAGATACACAACATAAAGCCATTTTATTTGGCCACACTCCATTGTTTGACATTCTTTGGGGTGATTAAATAATCCGTTTATTATTAACTTTAATTGTCTTACTTCACACAGAATAATTCGCACCAGTTAAACTAAATGAAATTATCAATAAGCAGAGAAATAGATGCAGCACTAGCCACAAACATTGCAGTCTGAATTTTGAAAGTTCAAATAGATATTCGGCTGATGACTGAAAGTCAATATCAAATTATGCCGAAACTGAAAGCAAACCGAAAGCTAACGTTTTGGCTTTGGACGAAACAAAAATTTCGCCGAAAGGGGTCATTAGCCTGCTTTCTGCGCTTAAACCGAAATCGAATTTCGGTCGGCTTCTACCGAGAGTGGTTCATCGTGTACACCATTAAATGTTGCCTGATGGTGTAATGACCGGTTCATCAGACCAACTATGTTCATCTCCTAATACCCAGACTGGCCAACCTTTTTAGAACTATGTTCATCTCCTAATACCCAGACTGGCCAACCTTTTTAGAACTATGTACATCTCCTAATACCCAGACTGGCCAACCTTTTTAGAACAATTTTGATACGTTTTCGACCCAATTACGAAATTACGAGTTTGAGAATAAATAAATACGAATTAAAGTCGCAATTAAACTCAAATATTAAACGAATTTTTTCATGTTTTTAAATGGAATTTGCGATAATCCCTTGATCATCCTACTTTTGAGATTATTTAGACAATTAGATAATATAAATTATCTAAATTAAATTCATTTCTAAGACCGATATTGTAAATAAATATGCCATTAGTGGCGGAAAAAATAATTGCATTATCAATTGAGCCACTTAAAGCACAATTAACATTAGAATAAAAGGCTAGAGATTAGATGTAATAAAAAAAAACAGCAACAAATAACTATATAATCCTTACGAATGAATTATTATTTTTTTTTGTAAAAGGAAATAGCTTAATGAACTAAATAGTTCGTTTTTCATATTAATTCGAGGACCTACTTTATCAGCTTTTAGTTCGAGACGGTTTGTCATGTGTTGCAATGCTGGTTGTGTTTCAGCAAAAACACCATCTCATCACTTGCATAAGCGGGAGCAGTAACCTGGATGTCATCTCACCAAGAAATCCCATATCGCGAATTGTGGGAACGTTAGCTACATTTAAGATACAATTATCAAAATCATTAATTCCATTTCCGGTTTTCATTTTTTTTTTCACAGAATCCTAATCATGTAGTGGTCACTCTACTGTCTCAACTTTAACCTTGTCTGCGTTAAAACGAAATTAAGTCTAGTACTCTGAGAGATGTGAGTCTAAAAAAAACAACAACAATCAAACTGACCAACGTCCGAATCATCACAATGAGTGGGGAGAGGAGTGGAAGAGGGTTCTAGTCAAACGCCAGAACCAGAGGCGTAGCCAGGATATTTTGCGGCCTACGATGAACAATAAAATTGAAACCCTCTCCCGGTTTAATCAAAATTTACTAAATGTAAACCCCATTTCGGTGCCCCATTACCCTGGCGTCCAGATCACATGTACTCTTTCCCCCCCCCCCCTCACTTTATCTACGCCTTTGGCCAAGGACTATCAGATGTATTTTCTCGTATGTCTTTTCTTGTTCTTTTTTATCTTTTTAATTTTCCGGTTTGGTCGAAAACATAAAAAAATATTGTCAAAATAGACAGTGTTTTTCTCCCGTTTGACGTCACCAGTGACGTCACAGCCTTCCCATGTTTTCGCTTCCGTAAAATGAACTAAGGACTCGGACTTCCGGTTGCTTTTGCTTTTTTTTTTATTGCTGGCAAGGATAAAAGAATGATCACGTGACTATAAACCCTAACAGCATTGCTAAGTAGTCAGGGAATCTGAACCGGAAATGAAGACTTAGGGCTTGGCGATTAGCCAAAGAAAAAACTAGAGTCGATCAATTTTCATCTGAACTATTATCTTTCTTGAATGTTTTCTTTGATCCATCATTCATTCACTCTTTTATTCGTTCACTCTTCTATTCATCCCCTTTTTCTTTCTTTCACTCCTTCATTTTCATTCATTCATTTTTTAATCGCTCACTCTTTCCTTCATACAATCTTTCATTCGTTCACTCTTCATTTGTTTACACTTTCACTCCTTCATTCTTTATATCTTAAATCGTTAAATTTTTCATTCACTCTTTCACATGCTCACGCTGTCAGAAGTTTACTCCTTTATTCGTTACTCATTCATTAGTCTATTCTTTCATTCCTTTACTCTCTCATACGTTACTCATTCATTAGTCTATTATTTCATTCCTTTACTCTCTCATACGTAACTCATTCATTAGTCTATTCTTTCATTCCTTTACTCTCTCATACGTAACTCATTCATTAGTCTATTATTTCATTCCTTTACTCTCTAATACGTTACTCATTCATTAGTCTATTATTTCATTCCTTTACTCTCTCATACGTAACTCATTCATTAGTCTTTTATTTCATTCCTTTACTCTCTCATACGTTACTCATTCATTAGTCTATTATTTCATTCCTTTACTCTCTCATACGTAACTCATTCATTAGTCTATTATTTCATTCCTTTACTCTCTCATACGTTACTCATTCATTAGTCTATTATTTCATTCCTTTACTCTCTCATACGTTACTCATTCATTAGTCTATTATTTCATTCCTTTACTCTCTCATGCGTTACTCATTCATTAGTCTATTATTTCATTCCTTTACTCTCTCATACGTTACTCATTCATTAGTCTATTCTTTCATTCCTTTACTCTCTCATACGTTACTCTTGCATACCTTAACACTCTTGTTCAAATGTTTTATTTATTCACTCTTCCATTCTTTCACTCTTTCATTCCAATACGTTTTCAATGGCTTTCTCTTTCATTTGTCAACTCATTTTATCGTTTATACGCTTGCACTTTCTTTCGTTCACTCCTTCAATCATTTACACCCTCGGTTATTCTCTATTTCAATAATTTACACTTTCATTCTTTCACTCCTTCAGTATTTTACACTATCATTCGTTCACTCCTTCAATCATTTACACTTTCTTTCGTTCACTCCTTCAATCATTTACACTTTCATTCGTTCACTCCTTCAATCAGTTACACTTTCTTTCGTTCACTCCTTCAATCATTTACACTTTCATTCGTTCACTCCTTCAATCAGTTACACTTTCTTTCGTTCACTCCTTCAATCATTTACACTTTCATTCGTTCACTCCTTCAATCAAATACACTTTCATTCGTTCACTCCTTCAATCAGTTACACTTTCTTTCGTTCACTCCTTCAATCAGTTACACTTTCATTCGTTCACTAATGCATAAACTCTGACGGACACACGTTTTATTTGTCTATATCAGTCCATTCCTTGTTTCAATAGTAAATATTATTACATGATTCCGTTAATGCTAATTGTCTTCTCCTGTTTCCTTTCAGATATTTAAGAGTTATCTGATACCTCCTTGCCAGATATTGCATTTCCACATAAGAAAACAGTGTTTGTAGCAAAGTGAGCGAGAGATGGAACTCGTCGGGGAGGAAGAGGAGGAACCGGAAGTTAAGCCGAACCGGAAGCGCGTCAACTTTCGAAAAGAAATGCTGCGCTACCAAAGCTTAAGGTTTGAGACTAATTGTCTGTCCGTCGGTCTGCCCGTCTGGACTGTACTTTTTGTTCTGAGACAGTTATAGTCTGTGATTCAGTCTGCGTTTTAGGTTTGACCAACTGGGAGAGTTTACACGTTATGGGGCCTGGGGGTCCAGCAGCTGCCTCTGATTCTCTATTTAAAGGTCTCGATTTCGAATCCAGGCTGAACGCCATGATTTTTAGTATTGTGATTTAGTCTCTGGTCAAGAATGGTGTCCATTAGTCTATCCAGCTCAGATTGGGTCCTGATATAAATAGTAAACTGTAGCTTCCGTTAGCATCAATTAGCACTTACACATTTATTATGGGGGCTATATCCATTCTTTTCAACGATCAGTGATCCTGGCATTAAAGTATCCCGTCGGACCAAATTGACCCATAGGGCCGGTGAAGCAGCGTTCACCAGTTTTCCGTGGTCACCGCATACAAGGTGATTGTGTGACCAGCACTATGCACAGCCGCCTTTACTTTACCCCAACTAAGGCCAGGCACCCATCGGAGCTGGGTAGACTCAGGGACACCCTTAAATCCTAGGAAAACTGTAAATTAGGCTATGCATTTTCTGGGTAACAGAATTGTCTTCTGTGTCGTGACCACAGTAAATTGCTGCTTCGCTAGAGCCGTGGACCAACTTGCTCTGACGTGATTAGTTTACATTAAAAATTAATTACTTTATTAGTCAATAGAAAACTACAAACCACATTATAGATTTTTTAAAATCATAATGAAACGAATGTTTGTTACCTTTAGTTGGTTTTCCTTTAGTGAAAATGAAATTTTAATTATGTATGGACCAAATTCATTCAATGAAAGGACAAAAACAACAAAAAATGATTGGGCTCGTCCGGGAATTGAACCCGGGACCTCTCGCACCCGAAGCGAGAATCATACCCCTAGACCAACGAGCCGATGTTAGTAAGAGGATTCAACTAAAATATTTTGACGCATGATTATAGATCTAACAGAAGGCAATAATTCTTTCGAAATTTATTACACATCCAAACGCTATTTTTAGGCATTTATATTTTTACTTCTTTGTAATTTGAACTAGAATGTGTGTAAAATAACCTTTGCACAAGATATTCTAATTTTATGTTAAAATCTCTCCGTCAAGACATATAAGTAGCTTATATTGCGTCTTACGCAGTGCCCTCACAGAGGGAGGAGGGAGGAATATGACCGGGGGCGACACTTCCAGAGGGGGGGGGGCAAATGTAGTGTAAGCTTAAATATAGCACTAAACAAGCAGTACAGTGTGCATGTGGGCGGCGCTGCAACTTTTGCCCTGGGGCGCTACATAAGCTTGTAGAGGATGTGGTCTTGCGCTTGTTTTATTTCGGTGTTGAATTTAGTCTTGCCTTCGCCATTGTTATAGGATTTTAAAACCATAATAAGTTTGTGGTTAGTGGCTATTGTTTTTTTTCTTCAGGTAACCCATTACATGCCGGACGCCACTCTGGTAGTCAATTTAAATTTCAACGCCATAGTAATATCAACGGCTCTGAGCATTCATTGGACCTACAATACACTACAAATCAACCTCTCTGTGTGCGTGTTATTAGTATAAGTCAGAAACTTGTTACGGAATCAAACATTCGTCGTTTGCTGTTAGTTGGTGTATAATGCTTTCTTACGCGTATAGCGAATAGCGTGGCCAGCACAACGCACATTTAACTTTAAGTTTCAAGAATTGCTGAGCTGCGTTTAGTTGCAGCGTTAGTCGCAGACATACACAAACACACACTAAGTCTTTCTTCTTAATCATGTCCTGAGCCCTACACCCTTTGCTTAAACAAAAAAAAGTATCCCGTCGTACAAAATTGATCCATAGGGCCGGTGAAGTTCACCAGTTTCTTTGACCAAGGCATTCTAGTGCATTGTGTGGCCAGCACAATTGCAGGTACCCATCGGAGCAGGGTAGTCTCAGAGACACCCTCGCGTCAAAGTTAAAATCCTAGCTTTAACCAGGATTCGAACCCAGGACCTTCGGTACGCCAGTCGAACGTGCTGGTCGAGCCCTTTGGTTAATATCTCTCCAGCTCTTTGTCTCCCATTTGATTCTAAAAAGATTATGAATCATCTCTAGTTCTAATGTGTAAGTAAAAAGTAAAGTACCTTTCGGACCAAATTGATTAAAGGACGGGACAAGCAGCGTTCACCAGTTTCTGATCAATGTGTATTACTAACTAAATCGCCTTAAAAAAAAAACAACAAGAAAAGAAAAGAACCAGATGAAAACAAAACTTATAAAAACAAACAACAATAGAAGACGTCGTTTTGACACTTTTATTTCAATTGAGCGCCATTTGAAAGACAGCTGAAAGCCGGAAAACAAGAAACCTGAGGTTATTGATCTAAACTCTAAACAGACGTCTTCTAGTAGTGAAGGAAGAGGATTGGGGAACGACGGAGTGAAATAGGATGGGGGGGGGGGTGAAAGTGAAGGGAGGAGGGGGTATGTGGGATGAATCAAAACAGTTTTGTTGAAAGAAGACACCAATCTATCCAGGGGACTATCTGGAACAGGGGGTGGGGTGAGAGTAATATTTACACGAAGTAAAATAAAATATTGAAAGAACAAAATTGTTGACAGTAAAAACGTGATACACTACAGGGTTGTCGTTCTTTGTGGGGGGTCCACCGGAAACACGGATGCCGGAAGTTTAGCCGAAAACTTTCAGAAATCAATTTCCATTCATTCCTCTAACACTGCAAGCCCATGTGGGGCTCTGGCACTGTCTCACATATTCTTACCAACCGAACCTATCAATGGGATTTTAAAAAATCAAACAATATCTGAAAATGTATAAAGTTTCTAGGGAAGAAAACCATTTGTACTTCATCACATTTACAATTTTGGAAGATAAGTTATTTCAATGATGGTATATTTAGAAGTCTGTTTCAACAGAGTAGGTTACTTGGTGTACGCCAAATATGAATGTACATATGTATATTATACTTTATAGTCATAACATTTACTTGATGTTAATATGAGAATGGTATTCTTATGTCATATAGAAATAGTCGAAGTGGTATATATGTGGTATATATGTGGTATATAGGTGGTATTTCATTACTTGTCAAATGTTTGTTTAGATATTGTTTTTTAATGACACGTGTTTGTTTAAAGCCTATTGTACAAGCTTGAGATTTGTTTGTAGATGTAGTTGTTGTTGGTTGGTATCTGTATGTAGATGTAGTTGTTGTTGGTTGGTATCTGTATGTAGATGTAGTTGTTGTTGGTTGGTATCTGTTTGTAGATGTAGTTGTTGTTGGTTGGTATCTGTATGTAGATGTAGTTGTTGTTGGTTGGTATTTGTATGTAGATGTAGTTGTTGTTGGTTGGTATCTGTTTGTAGATGTAGTTGTTGTTGGTTGGTATCTGTTTGTAGATGTAGTTGTGGTTGGTTGGTATCTGTATGTAGATGTAGTTGTTGTTGGTTGGTATCTGTTTGTAGATGTAGTTGTGGTTGGTTGGTATCTGTATGTAGATGTAGTTGTGGTTGGTTGGTATCTGTTTGTAGATGTAGTTGCTGTTGGTTGGTATCTGTTTGTAGAGACTATTTGTTTGACATATGTTGGAATGAACATGTCATTATATTCTTATGTGTTTATATATAGAAACAAACTTCACTTAATTAAAAGAAATAAATGTTTTATTATTTATTTTTAAGTTTTAGCGTGATGGTTCACTCCTAAAAATTCTGTTTATATCTCTCGGAAGAAAGGCGCTAATGCGACCTATGAGGAAAGTCCAAAACTAACATGGTTTTAAAGTGCTAATTCAAATGCAAGACTAGACTATAACCACTGATAAGCATTGAAGAAAATAATTTCCCGTACAGAAGAAACATCTGTACTATATGTATATATATTATAAATGAAATAAACATAAAGAAAAAGATAAACACAGACAGCTCATTGGGTCTATATTTCAAGCTAGAATGTACAATAACATACAGCCACTTCAGTTTTACTGGTTATAACACTTGTATATAAAATGACATTTATTCAATACACTCACGATTCAATGCAACTATAAAAATATATATTTAAACAAAAAAAAAAGAAAATCTATCATAATTTAATTTGTATTTCACAACGCCTCTTGCTGCAATGGCGGAAAAAGCTCTAAAAAATATTCTCTTAGAATGTGTGAATCAGACAGCAACTATAAAGCTCAAGTGATCAACAATTGGAAGCTCACATTAGGTTTTTTTATCGTTTCATTTTTTTTTTAAATACGTGCTCTCTCAGAAATGGCCTGTTTGTATTTTCAATTTCGCCATCTAGTTCGCCATTCTGCCTTCGGGTTTACGCACCAGCGGCAATAACTCTTAACGTAATCAGTGATCTTGAGTTGTCTTCTCTTGGTGTTTACCCTTTTTCCTGACGCATGCCTCGGAGTGCTGACGCCACTGGCTTGTGGGATAAGATTATATCGGGATTGAGGGAGATTCAAGGACTCGGGAGATTTGCGTGGACGATTTTTGAATTCGGTCTCCAAGCAACGTTTAAATTGTAAAGCTTTCATCAGCTTCATTATCAGTATGGTGGCTGTAGGAATAGTTTTGGAGATAGTTGACATTTTATATACCTTCAATGAATGCATATCACAAATGTGACAATCAACTGATGAATAGTGTGATTATTAATTGAGTACTAATATTGATCCACGATTTATTTTATATATTACAGACGCTCATTCTATAAATAAGATTTTTGCGTCCTACGCACATCCATGGTTTGAGTCTAGTCCTGCATTTCTATTAGCATTAGTGTTTTGAATGATGTTAAGTAACTGGTTTTCCTGGTTTAATCAGGCAACCCATTCAATGCCCGGACGCCACACGGGAAGAAAGAGTAGGCCTACTTATATGCATTTGTTCTCACGTTTTTGTCTTTATGTTTATCTGGGCAGTGCAACAAATTGTTTTTGTGTCGTATTTCTAAATTAGAATTTAATGCATTACGTCTAAGGGCCTTTTACTATTTTACTCTTTACCCTTCTTTCCTCTTAGTTGTTGTTTAAATAGATTTATTGTTGTTACTCTTGTCAGTTGTGAATATTCCTCAGTAATGAACCTTACAGATCTTGGCTGAATTTGTTCTAATTTGTTTTAATTTTCTCTTAATTTGATGGGTATCATACAGAAGTTTCATATTCGAGTATAGGTCTAATGTGAGATAGCATTTAATTTTTTGTTCATATTACATTTGTAGTAGTTCCTTTTAGAGATGTGCTTCTACTATTTGCTAATTCTTGTTTTTTTGTTTTTTTTTGTTATTAACGTAAAGGAAACATTTCTGCAGCTCAAAAATCTAAGACAAAGTCTACATATATGTAAACAAGAAACATCTTCTAGTTGATTAAGTAAGGAAACGTTCTGGCATACAATGAGTTGCCCAAATGGGATGAGATTAGACACAATTCGGCAACGCTTAAGGAACGTATAAAAATGCTAGACTATGTACTAAACCATGTCCTTTTGCTCTAAACTATTTCATATGTTTAAACTCTATACTGTTTTATATTTGTAAATCTGAACTATTTTATAAATTCTTATTTCAAATTATTTATCGTACTCTAAACTAAGGATCCGCAAACGTTTTATAATAGTGTGCGAAAGTAGGACTTCCGATTCATTCAGCGTGCAAACAGCAGACAATTTATGTTGTTATAACACTCAATTCCTTGTAAAATTGACCTTAATTCGCTGTTTTCAGGTCTTCTGCGTACCACTGAAATTCGCTCTGCGTGCCAAGTTCGACATGCGTGCTTTAGGTTGCTGAACTCTGCTGTAAACTGTTTCACATCCTTGAGATCTGAACTATTTTATGTCCTTGTCTTCCTAACTAATTCATTTTCTTAAACACAACCATTAACCCATGTCTCTGTGTTCAATTCATCTGTTTGACTCTCCACAGAAATCACATCAATGAATCTCAATTCCTTGCTGCTGAAGAAGACGATAATGACGACAAAGACAATAACATCTGGAGAAATTTTGTATCACAGTGTTCAGCAACATTTCTGGCTGTGTTTGCAGTCATACCTTCAAGGTAATGTAGAGTTTTTAGTCATACCTTCAAGGTAATGTAGAGTTTGTAGTCATATCTTAAAGTTAATGTAGAGTTTGCAGTCATACCATCAAAGTAATGTTGAGCTTTTAGTCATACTTTTAAAGTAATGTAGAGTTAGCAGTCATAACTTCAATTTAATGTAGAGTTTGTAGTCATACCGTATATATTTCATAGTTCATTCAAATACATTGTAGCAAACTTGAACTGAATGGCATAATATTTCAACTAAACGTTATATTTAAATTTTATAGCTATTTATAATAATATAATAACTGTTCAATATAGTTTAGTTTGTACGGAAAATACATAGAAAACTTGGAATTATATTTTTATTTGTGACTTCCGCAATACGATACGAAAAGAGTCGTTTCCGACTTTTGGATTATCAATAAAAATTATTTATTCGTTTTTAAAGTCATTTCAATTCTAATTTCAACAGTGAACATTTTATAGAATAGGGACAAACAGTCTAATGGTGTTGAAACTATCAGATATTTAAAACATTAAATATCCCATTGAACGAATACTTTAAAAGATTTCCCAATCTCTGGTCCTAATATCCTGTCAAAGTCCGATTTCGGTTTTATATAATCAATGGATAGTGTTCGAACAAGAAAACTACATTTGAGCGTTGACTTGGCGATATTATCAGCAGAACGCATTTATTGCACGGAATCGACTGCTCCACGAATAAAACTCAGAAAACAGTTTTAAGACCGCATTTTTTGTCATAGTGCATAGAATTAACTCCTGCCTACATCAGTGATTCAAACATTGTTTCAACATACGTTGCCCTTTTCAAAGTGAAGTTCACCGATTGCGCCCTTACCTACGTCAAAGACACATTGGTCTGAATATTGTTTAATATTAAATCGAAATATATAGTATATATATGCAAAGCTTTTGAAATATTCTGCGGCTCACCATTTAAAATGGTTGACGTTACATATGGCTACGAGGCACGCACTTTGCAAACATCCAATGCGATACATCCGTTTAATTTGAACCTTCTTTGTAATTCGCTCTTTTCACATAATTTGATTGCAGTGAATATTTTCTTTGTACAAACTCGAATAAAGTCTTCATTTTCTAAAAAAAAAATCGATGCGTGTTTCATTGGGAACATTGTCCCATTGAAACTATGGCGTCGGTAATAGTAATAGCTCGAAAAGGAGTCACAACCCTATGGGCTTTTTTTCCCGATGCCTTGTCACGTGTAGTATTCTTTTGGGCAACTTGGGCAAAAGGAAATGAGACCTAAGAAAGACATTAGAGCCCTAAACCCATGGACCCAGTGTCCCGATAGCTGCTTTTATTCAAACTTTGCACGTTTCTTCAATTAGGCTTGTTTATTGTTCAAAGTTCTATTTACTCCACACACAGCTTACAATCCTAAATATGTTTCTCTTTTCAAAAGTCTTCCTTGAAATAGAATCATTATGTTTTACTACACATAAAGGGCCTACGCACAATACAATGTGTATTTAATTTTTTGTTATAGAACAGATATGTAATTTTAAAGACAACAATTTAAAACATTTATTTGTTGTTTTTTTAGTATTTAGTTACAATAAAACGTTAATTTGTTGAACTTCTTTTTATATATTACATTTATCAAAAATTACATTTTACACTGTTAATAAAAAAAACAACTAAAATAATAATTGTTTCTTATGAAGTAAAATATTAAATATAGTAAAAATAAGTAAATGCATAGTTTTGTTTTTATTTATTGAATGAAATGTCCTATTGGTATGAGAACAGCATGTCAATAAAGTGAAAGTAATTGTGTTTTTGTATAAAATAGGATAATAACAAAAGACATAGATTTATATTTTGCTATCGCTATTGATTCCTAGGCCAGGAGAATTATTTGGTCTTAAACTTAAAAGATATGTACGTTTATTACTCCATATTTTCCATGATTATAGAATGGATACGGATGAATGTGTTGATAAATACACGCAGTCCCCGCCCTTGTCATCCACAAATAGAAAAACGGTACCGATTAGGCTGAGCAATAAAAAGCGCACTATAAAAGAACGCACCACATTGAATTCTATATTTAATTCCCTTAGCCTTAGTGTGTCTTTGAATTTGGAAAAAGACTTCCTGAATATTCCGTGTTGTTGTGTACTGTTATGTACTGGTATGTACTGTTATGTACTGTTATGTACTGTTATGTACGGTTTGTACTGTTATGTACTGTTATGTACTGTTATGTACTGTTATGTACTGTTATGTACTATTATCTACTGTTATGTACTGTAATGTACTGTTATGTACTGTTATGTACTGTTATGTACTGTTATGTACTGTTATGTACTGTTATGTACTGTTATGTACTGTTATGTACTGTTATGTACTGTTATGAACTGTTATGTACTGTTATGTACTGTTATGTACTGTTATGTACTGTTATGTACTGTTGTTTTTATTTTAGATTTTTTTTTATTGTGTGAATATTGTGTGTGTATGTTTTTAATTCTATAGTTGTATTGTTTATGTCTCTGTTTTTTTTAATACACAAAACTTTTTATATGGACACAATGGGCCCGCGGGTCAAGTAAAAGATCATAATGAACGATACTGCACAGCGAATGAGTAAACATAGTTTTAGTATTTAGCGTTAACTTTAGAGGACTATCTTTTATTGCGCATTTTGATATAGCTTCCAAGCTAACAGACGCAGAGAAATGTAAGCCAAAACACAAGTTGACAGCAATACTATATATTTATGTAGTAATATTTTGCTGCCAAATTTATAAGAAATAAATTTTTTAAAATGTGCTATTGGAGCCAGACAGCAATTTTCACCAGCACCAAATAATGAATCATTTTCGAACCATATAAAAAACATAATTATTTCGTTAGCCTCGATAATTACTTTTATAATGGAAGTTTAATTATGTAAAATTGATTGCAATAATTATTTTCGAATTAGTTTAATTGCAGACATTATTACTTGCTCCACGTAGTTCTTTGTGTTGTGGTATAATGAGTTTTTTTTCTGTAATCATTATTTAAGACACAATAATCCACAGAGTGTATACCGTACTTAGGTAATATAAAGAATATATTCTTATAAATCGATAGATTCCTGATAATTTAATGTAGTAATGAAAACATTATACAATTACATTGAACAATGCAACAATTTCTACAATTCGATAAATTTAGCAATAAAACATTTCTTATAATTAGATACATTTAACAATAAAATATTTCTTACAATTAGATACATTTAGCAAAAAAATATTTCTCGTAATTTTATATGACTTTTTTACAAATATATTTAGCAATAAAAAATTTCCTAACAATTAAATTTGGCATTAAAAACTGTCTAACTATAGGCCTAATGTGTTTTGGCGTTCCGATCAATTCTTGCAAATATATATGATGTACGGCAATAAAAAATATTTCGTACCTATACGGTTAGCATTGAAAAGAAGTCGTAAATTATGTTATTTAGTTAAGAAAATAACAATTACAATTGTCAATAACAACAGTTCTATCAATAACAATGCATTTATCAGATTTTGTCTAAGTGTAACATTTAGCTACCGGTAATGAAAACTATTTGTTTTCTTTTTTAAGTGTAACATTTAGCTAATGAGAACTTTTTTTTTCTTATTTAAGTGTAACATTTAGCTAATGAGAACTATTTGTTTTCTTATTTAACTGTAACATTTAGCTAATGAGAACTTTTTTTTTTCTTATTTAAGTGTAACATTTAGCTAATGAGAACTATTTGTTTTCTTATTTAAGTATAACATTTAGCTAATGAGAACTATTTGTTTTCTTATTTAAGTGTAACATTTAGCTAATGAGAACTATTTGTCTAAGTGTAACATTTAGCTAATGAGAACTATTTGTCTAAGTGTAACATTTCGCTAATGAGAACTATTTGTTTTCTTATTGTGTTACACTTTTGTGGAGGCTATTATTAAACGGTTAATTTCGAAATTACCAGCTCAGGTTTGTAAAGCAAGCTCAATGTTCACATATTCCCCAATTACAAATTGAAATTAATTGCAGTAATTATGAATTGTTTCAAGTGTGTGATGCTTTATTTCATCTAGCTTATTCTTGTTTCCTACAGAAATCTTCAGACGAGCATCCACGCGCCGAATCAACTCGGGAAGATTTCCCTGGTCTGCATGTACGTATCGTACATCATCGGCTGCCTCTTTACGGCCTTCATCCTGAGGAAGGTCAAGGCCAAGATGCTCCTCCTGGCCTCCCTCTTCTTCCACATCCTTTACTCCGTCTCCAACGTCATCCCTTCCGCTTACACCCTCCTGCCGTCCTCTTGCCTTGTGGGGCTCTGCCAGCCGGCCTTCTGGGCGGTCCAGGACACGCTCCTGCTCAACTACGGCCTCAAGTACTCGGCCGCCACGCGAATGACGCCGCAGAAGTCGCTCCGTCTCTTCCAGACCGTGACCATCATCACGATTCACTCGGCCCAGATACTGGGCAATCTGCTTAGCTCGGGGCTCATCTCCGTCTCGCAGTTCCACTGCAACGAGGACTGGGTGATGATAAACAAGGGCAACAGCACGCCCTCGTTCGGCGCGGCGGGCGCCTCGTTGACGGCGGACAAATTGTTGCGTAGTGAGAAGTGGACGTACACTCTCCCTTTTATCCCCATTCAGGCCCGTCGTTCATCAGAGCCGTCTCCCCCAGTAAACTTTTACCAGATCCTAACATTGATTTATCTCTGCATGAGCGTGGTGGCCATGGGGGCTGTGCTCATCTTCTTCGAGAGCCCGGATACGGTGCTGCAGAGGCGGTTACTGTCATGGAGGGAGCGATTCAGAGAGATCAAACATTGTTTCTCAGACCCTCGTTGGATTCTGGCATGGTTCTCTGCAGCCTACGTAGGCTTCGCCCAAGGAATCATAATGTGTGATATTACTAAGGTAAGTCCTTATTCATTCTTTTTCAAAACTTTTTGGCTTATTTCATTGGTTCATTTCTTACAGCACCTATATCATATCATATATATATATAAATCTCAAAAGGAATATGTGGCTGGCTGGCTGGCTGGCTGGCTGGCTGGCTGGCTGGCTGGCTGGCTGGCTGGCTGGCTGGCTGGCTGGGTATGTACATACCGCATAATCTTTTTAAATACTGGACATAAAAACGTGAAATTTGCTACAAATATTCTTTGCGTTACGGCGGTGAACACTGTCAAGGTTTTAAAAAAATTAAAATGACCGCAGTGGTCAGTTTGGTCAAAAAACGCGAATAAAACACATCTTTTGATTCACATTGTCTTTGCCAGTACAACTTTTTATAGTTTTTCGTCACAAAGTTAGAAAAAAAAGGATTCGCTGAGATTATTTTTATGACGTCATCAAAGTTTGCGCATGGATTTTTTAGCAATGAAGGGACATTTTTTATTCATGTTTAAATTGACGTCATCAAACTATGTGCATGGATTTTATTATCTCAACTCAATGACGGGAACAAATTTTCTTCATGTTTAAATTGTCTACGTGCCGTAAACATAAATTCTTTACACTACCAATACTGTAGTTGATTTTCTTAATCTATCACTACTTTAATACTTTACACTGTGAATACATGACTTAAAGCTAATTAATAATTTAAAACTTTACAAACATAGGACAAAGCAAATAGATTTAGCTTTTTTTTTTCTGTTTCGGGAAGTAGGCTAATACCGACGCCTTACTAAGCTTATTTAAACGCAGTGGTCCTGGTTACACTCTATATTTAAGCTTATAATTATATGGCGTCATCAAATTTTGCGTATTTATGCGTTTAAGAAGGGAACACAATTTTGTTTTAATTTGCGTCGTTATTTGTGGAATGCAATATTTAAATGGTATAAGTTACCGGAAAATACTTTCTCCCCGCTTAAGACTATTGTTTATAACTCCATGGGTTATTTTATCCAGTTCCGAGAACTGGGCACCTTTAGGCTTATCGCCTAGGTAACTGCCATTGTTTAAATTACCGGGCAATGTTTAAATTACCGGGCAATGTTTATAATACCGGGCAATGTTTATAATACCGGGCAATGTTTAAATTACTGGGCAATGTTTAAATTACCGGGCAATGTTTATAATACCGGGCAATGTTTATAATACCGGGCAATGTTTAAATTACCGGGCAATGTTTATAATACCGGGCAATGTTTAAATTACCGGGCAATGTTTATAATACCGGGCAATGTTTATAATACCGGGCAATGTTTAAATTACCGGGCAATGTTTAAATTACCGGGCAATGTTTAATTTGCCGGGCAATGTTCAAATTGCCGGAACTAAATTTTTAAAGTTTTAATTCGTGTCGTATACGTTTTATAAACATTATTTCATAAGGGTTTCATTTGTTATTGTTTTACATGTTGAATAGAAAATTTAATTCTAAGTTTGCTTCCAAAGCAACAATAAATAAATAAATAGCAAATAAACAAAAACAACACAACATAGGTCTGCGACTTAATGTTTGTCGTAAAAACAATATATCAAACAATCATTAAAAAAAAAAAAAGTACTGTCGAATGTTCTTAATCAATGAATAGAACAAAATATATTCATGTTTTAATTTGCGTCGTAATTTATAGCGGGCAATTTTGTAATTGTTATAATGGGTGATGTGTAATGATTTTAACGGGTAATTCATGTTGTAGCGGGCAAATAAAAAATTACCTCACGTTTAAATTCGTGTCGTAGGTCATGCGGGCAATCTCATTATAACTGCCTGAGTAGTTAGAGTGTATGTAAACATAACTTTTAGCCGGTTCGGAGGACCGGGCACATAACGGCTTGTATATATATAAATCTCAAAAGGAATATGTATGTATGTGGCTGGCTGGCTGGCTGGGTATGTACATACCGCATAATCTTTTTAAATACTGGACATAAAAACGTGAAATTTGCTACAAATATTCTTTGCGTTACGGCGGTGAACACTGTCAAGGTTTTAAAAAAATTAAAATGACCGCAGTGGTCAGTTTGGTCAAAAAACGCGAATAAAACGACACATTTTGGGTTCATGTTGAATTTGCCGTTCCAACTTTTTATAGTTTTTCGTCACAAAGTTAGAAAAAAAAAAGGATGCGCTGAGATTATTTTTATGACGTCATCAATCTTTGCGCATGGATTTTATAGCAATGAAGGGACATTTTTCATTCATGTTTAAATTGACGTCATCAAACTATGTGCATGGATTTTCTTCATGTTTAAATTGCCTACGTGCCGTAAACAACATAAATTCTTTACACTACCAATACTGTAGTTGATTTTCCAAATCTATCACTACTTTAATACTTTACACTGTGAATACATGACTTAAAGCTAATTAATAATTTAAAACTTTACAAACATAGGACAAAGCAAATAGATTTAGCATTTTTTTTTCTGTTTCGGGAAGTAATACCGACGCCTTACTAAGCTTATTTAAACGCAATGGTCCTGGTTACACTCTATATTTATGCTTATTTAGCCTACAACGTCCTTTTCTTCAAATCTACAAGTTCGAACACCCAAAGCTAATATTTCAGTCAAAACGTGCATAAACGGTTGTGTAATAAACTACAACAATGAAAACGAAAACGACTGATTATCGAAAAAAAGAGCACGTCAAACTGCATGGCTTTCCTGACTCCATAAAGGATAAACAACAGCATAAACAACCTCATATTAACTCATTATGAATTATATGCCTATTTCCCTTCATAATTTTAAAAGTTTATTTTGGTTTACAAAGTATATATATTTATGTACCGGTAGCCGTAGCAATTTAGTTACCGGTACCGAGCTACGTCTAAGCCATTTTTTTTTTCAAATCAGTACCGGGTAATAAATATTTTTACATCATGTTGGCCTAATCATATAATGTTCAAAACAAAATGGGTAATTAAGTCAAATTTATATAAAAGTAAGCCTATAATGAAAGATAATGTAGGCCCTATATATATTGTATATATTTATGGCAGACGTAGATATCCTTTCTCATTTTACTATAGTAGCGTCTCTAGCGACCGCTGCATTGCGGAAAATGGTAACTTTTAGTGACTGCGTATATAGGGATTGTGCATTCTGTTCTATACCTATTCTGTGTATACGTCTTATAAACTTTGTAGCGGGAAATTTTTCAATTGCCAGGCAATGTTTAAATTGCCGAGCTCAACGTTTTAAAGTTTTAATTTGTATCGTATACGTCTTATAAACTATGTAGCGGGAAATTTTTATATTGCCGGGCAATGTTTAAATTTGCCGGACCAACTTTTTAAAGTTTTAATTCATGTCGTATACGTTGTATAAACTATGATTCATATCGGTTTCAGTTGTTATTGTTTTTCCTGTTGAATTTAAAATTTAATTCTAAGTTTGCTTCCAAAGCAACAATAAATAAATAGCAAATAACACCAACAAAAAAAAATAAAAAACAAAAAAAAAATATTGATCTACGACTAATGTTGTAGCCAAAAAATATATCAAACAATCATTTTCGATATAACAGTACTTTTTAAAAGACATGTGAGTTCTGTTTTACAGAAAGAGTTTAATTACCCAATTATCTCACAAAATTCGATCATAGTGGTCATACTTTGAGCAAGAAATAAAAACAAATTATTTGTTTTTCCTTTTTAGTTGTATATTGAATTGGTGTATAATAAAGTGTGCAAAACAAAAATAAATTAAAAAAATACTGACCACAAAAAAAAAAACATACTACTTTATGTATGTTGCAAAAACAAAACTAAAAAACTATAATGTGTCAAGCATATTCTAAAAAAAAAGCCCGTTCGAAGAATCGGGCACATATCGGCTTGTATATATATATATCTCAAAAGGTGTATGTATATATGTATGTATGTATGTATGTATGTATGTGGGTATGTGTGTACATACCGCATAATCTTTTTTAATACTGGACAGAATGAGATGGAATTTGCTACAAATATTCTTTGTCTTAATGCGGTCAATACTGTCAAGGTTTTACATTTTTTGAAATGACCGCAGTGGTCAGTTTGGTCAAAAATAGGGAATAAAAGGACAACTTTTGATTGACTTTGAAATTGCCAGTATCAAATTTATATAATTTGTCTTCACAAAATGAAAAAAAAAATGGCGTTGAGATTATTTTCATCAAAGTTTGCACATGGATTTTTTATCAAGAAGGGACCATTTTCATTCACGTTTAAATTGACGTCATTAAACTATGCGGAATGGATTTTTTCTCAATGAAGGGAACATATTTCATTCATGTTTAGATTGCCTACGTGTCGTAATCAACTTCAATTATTTTTGTAGCGGGAAATGTTTAAGAAGGGAACTAAAATTTCGTTTTAAATTGCGTCGTAATTAAATTACGAGAAAATACTTTATCACCGCTTAAGACTAGGCCTATTCTTCATGACTGCATGGGTAGCTACAGTGTATTTGAAAATTATTTTAGCCAGTTCGGAGAACTTGGGCACCTTTAGGCTTACAGCCTTTGTAGCGGGCAATGTTTCAATTTTATTCGTGTTAAATTATGTCTTTAGCGGGCAAGGTTTCAAGTGCATTCGTGTTAAATTATGTCTGTAGCGGATAATGTTTCGATTTCATTCGTGTTTAATTATTTCTGTAGCGGGAAATGTTTCAATTTCATTCGTGTCAAATTATCTCTGTAGAGTAGTGTAGAGGGCAATGTTTCAATTGTCGGTTTGCGAATGAACTTTGTGAAAAAAGGCTAAGCTTAGACCTATAGGCGTACCTTTGTAGCGGGCAATGTTTAAATTAAACGTTGGGCTTTAACTTTAATGAATGGGGAATAATTCACGTTTAAATTAGCCTACCTTAAAATATCTGTCACCGCTTAAGACTATTGCGCTTATTATAACTGCATGGGTAGTTACAATGTATTAAATAAATGTTAGCCCTTTCGGAGAATCGGGCACATATCTGCTAGTATATATATATATATATAGGATTGTCTGTTTATTGAACAATGGTACACATATACGCACGATAGCCGAGCGGCAGCGCGTTCGACTGGCGTACCGAAGGTCCCGGGTTCGAATCATGGTGCAGGCTAGGTTTTTTTCCCGGGTCTGGAGGGTGTCCCTGAGTCTATCCATTTATGATGGGTACCTGAGATTATTTGGGGTAAAGTAATGGCGGCTGTGCATAGTGCTGGCCACACAATCACCTAGTATGCCGTGGTCATAGTAACTGGTGAATGCTGATTCACCGTCCCTATGGATCTATTCGGTCCGATAGAATACTTTACTTTTACACAGATACACAGACACTTGAATCTGTGGCGCCTTCTATATTGAACAGCTTGACCCAGACACTTGAATCTGTGGCGCCTTCTATATTGAACAGCTTGACCCAGACACTTGAATCTGTGGCGCCTTCTATATTGAACAGCTTGACCCAGACACTTGAATCTGTGTCGCCTTCTATATTGAACAGCTTGACCCAGACACTTGAATTAGTGGCGCCTTCTATATTGAACAGCTTAACCCAGACACTTGAATTAGTGGCGCCTTCTATATTGAACAGCTTGACGCAGACACTTGAATCTGTGGCGCCTTCTATATTGAACAGCTTGACCCAGACACTTGAATCTGTGGTGCCTTCTATATTGAACAGCTTGACCCAGACACTTGAATCTGTGGCGCCTTCTATATTGAACAGCTTGACCCAGACACTTGAATCTGTGGCGCCTTCTATATTGAACAGCTTGACCCAGACACTTGAATCTGTGTCGCCTTCTATATTGAACAGCTTGACCTAGACACTTGAATTAGTGGCGCCTTCTATATTGAACAGCTTAACCCAGACACTTGAATCTGTGTCGCCTTCTATATTGAACAGCTTGACGCAGACACTTGAATCTGTGGCGCCTTCTATATTGAACAGCTTGACCCAGACACTTGAATTAGTGGCGCCTTCTATATTGAACAGCTTAACCCAGACACTTGAATTAGTGGCGCCTTCTATATTGAACAGCTTGACGCAGACACTTGAATCTGTGGCGCCTTCTATATTGAACAGCTTGACCCAGACACTTGAATCTGTGGCGCCTTCTATATTGAACAGCTTGACCCAGACACTTGAATCTGTGGCGCCTTCTATATTGAACAGCTTGACCCAGACACTTGAATCTGTGGCGCCTTCTATATTGAACAGCTTGACCCAGACACTTGAATCTGTGGCGCCTTCTATATTGAACAGCTTGACCGAGACACTTGAATTAGTGGCGCCTTCTATATTGAACAGCTTAACCCAGACACTTGAATCTGTGTCGCCTTATATATTGAACAGCTTGACCCAGACACTTGAATCTGTGGCGCCTTCTATATTGAACAGCTTGACCCAGACACTTGAATCTGTGGCGCCTTCTATATTGAACAGCTTGACCCAGACACTTGAATTAGTGGCGCCTTCTATATTGAACAGCTTAACCCAGACACTTGAATCTGTGTCGCCTTATATATTGAACAGCTTGACGCAGACACTTGAATCTGTGGCGCCTTCTATATTGAACAGCTTGACCCAGACACTTGAATCTGTGGCGCCTTCTATATTGAACAGCTTGACCCAGACACTTGAATCTGTGGCGCCTTCTATATTGAACAGCTTAACGCAGACACCGAGAGAATCTGAGACAAAGGAGTAGTTTTAAAAAAAGCTTAAAGGTCTTTCTCCATGGCTAGTGGCTGTGTGTTTTACATACCCATACAACTGCTACTCCAATTTATTCCATGAGCGCACTGATAATGGTCAATTTAATGGCATGGATACAAGCGCTATACAAATGACAGTAATTATTTTTATTCTTTTTATTGCTAACATACAAATACATATTAAAAGAAAGACAATCTTTTTCTTAAAAAAAACAAAACAATCTTTAATTGCTACTTTTTGTCACAATTATGTAAATTAACATCTGATGAACAAATGTAAACATGTTTTAAAACAAGATCTGTAATTGACTTTACTTAATATAAGGATATAAGGATCCAGAACTCCAAATTAAAAAAAAAATCACAATATATTATAACTAAATATTTTTTAACGAAACAATTTTATGACATTTTTAACATGCGCACTCTTTAGAAAAAAATGATGATAATTGTATAAGCTGATTATATAAATGGAATTAAAACAAAACTAAATCTATGAAAACAGATTATGAAGGACGTTTTTTTCTTATTGTTAAATGTCACGACGGCTCTAAGAATTAATTGGATTAATTCATAACTTCGTTATTGTTGATTATTTAATTAGTTATAGTTGTTATAGTTATAGTTGATTATTTAATTAGTGCTGTTTTACCCCGTATGTACTTCAGGCTCTCCAACAAATGCTTGGAGGCAGGCGGTGCGATAGAGCTCTATTAAAGTATACCGTCGGACCAAATTGATCCGTAGGGCGGTAAAGCAGTGTTCACCAGTTTCTGTGGCCACGGCCTACAAGGGCAGGAATCGGCAACCTTTTGCTAATAGCGTGCCAAACTAGGATTTCTAAATCATTCAGCGTGCCAGCAGCCTGAAAGTCAACAGGCAATACATTAATTATAGCTTGATCTCAGCGTTACTAAGATATTATTATTCTCTTATTAATACTTTATTGTGTTGCATGGATCAGCGTTAAGTGTAATATATACGTAGTAATCATAAAATGTGGGTAGTTAATGTAATGTTTAAGAATGTACATATATTTTAAATTCTTTAGTCGTATTATATTTATAGAATTTTCAATTATTTTGTACAGTTTGATTATTTTGAAGTCAGAAATTGTAAACCATTTATTCCTTTAAAAAAGAAAACAAAACATATTAGAAATATTAGCGCAAAAAAAAATGGGTTAATTATCTCCCATTTGTTAAAATAAAATGTCAAAATTTGATTCTTTAAACTAGTGATAGTAATGCTAAAAAAAGTTATGTTTTTTAATATAACTAATATTACTTTTTAATTATTATTTATTTATAAAAATCTAGGATTTTGATGCTCATATTTGGGGTGTGTGTGTGTGAGGGGGGGGGGGGGGGTTCAATTCAAGTTGCTGCATTTCAAAATGGTTATTATCCCTCCACTTAAAAAAAAAGATCATCATCTAAGACGGTTGTTGTAGGATAAATCCAGTCAAGCTTGATGTGGTATGAAAACAGGAGTCCATGAATTTGTAATAAAACTCCACTTTGATTGCTTCAATGTACTTCTGAAAAAAAATCTATTGATCTTAATATATGACATAATTTAGGGAAGTATATGTAGTTAAGTGTTTTTAATTGAATTCACGACAAGATATGTCCAGTTTCAATGAAAAACCAATCCTGTGGTCTAACAGTTCAAGTGCTGTTTGACCCCAACCTTGTAAGTTCAACTCACTGAAATATTTGCTGTCGTTCCTAAACATCGGCTTCAACATTTCAACTCATTCAATACCGGAAATAAAAACTCAGCAAGACACACCACTTGGAGGTCACTCGCGTGCCATTTAAAATCGCTCTGCGTGCCAAGTCTGGCACACGTTTCTTAGGTTGCCAACCACTGTACTAGGAGGTTGTGTTGCGTTACTAGCACAATGCCCAGCCGACTTTACTTGAATAAAGTCAGTTGAGCTGTGTTTCACATCAGAGCTGAGTAGACTTAGGACCACCCTATAGATGTGGGAACAAATCGTAACCTTTACCAAGAATCGATCCCAGAACATCGGTACGGCAGCCAAATGCGCTGCAAAGCATTAAAATACAATTTTCAATAATGAACTATAAATTCCATCTACAGCTCAGCTACCAAGCGTAAAAAGATAAACATTTGCCAACATCGGTGTAGTACCTCTGTGGTGGAATGAATTTCCAAACACAGATAAACAAGCCGACAAAATAGACATTTTTAAAACAAAATTGAAAACACACTTTTTAAAGTTTATTTTAATAACTTATGGTAACTGTAAATCGAACTCGAAGACTTTGTTATGAATAGCGCTATATAAATGTATTTTATTTTGTTTGTTTGTATTAAGAAACATATAAATCTTTCTAGTTGAAAGAAGCACGTCTTAAAACTAGAACACATTCAAAATATTCCAAAGAAGGCTTCAATCGGGTGCTAATAATTTGTATTAACGGCGATTTTTGTTGCAGAGGTTTATAAATGTTAATCATGGTCAGAAGTGTCTGGATTTAATCTTGCTTGCTGGCACCTAAGACTAATAAGTTTAACACATCCATTTAAATACAGAGATTGGCACAACGGTAGACAACTTCCTTTTTGAAGACCGTTAAACTAACCAAAGCGTAGGCATGTATTATTGCCATTAAATACAGAGATTGGCACAACGATATACAACTTCCATTTTGAAGGCCTTTAAACTAACCAAAGCGTAGGCATTTATTATTGTCATTCTACTCAAACAACAGCCAACCCTTAACACTAACATAGAAAAAGCTATTTAAAAAAAAATATATATGAATATGCTTGTCTGGTATTGACTGCTGTATAATGAAAAGCTCAGTTAATAAAAGGTTTGAAAAGAATGAGAACTCTTTGCTAAACTCTGTGATGTGTTTCTGCTGCCTGTGTGTACTGCTGTCTACTGTGTACTGCTGAGAGGTGGTGTGTAAGATTTGCTTGACCTCCGTGTATTTATTATTGTATGTCTTGAATAACTATTTTCGGCAGACTTTCGCGAGCTATTGAAAATCCCTCTGCATGCCAAGTGTTGTAGGTGTGCCATTGGTTTCAGACCTCTGGTAGGCCTACTATAAAGTTTGTGTAACAAATCATAGATCCGAACGCACCGTTAGCGAATGTTTTTTTTTTCTTTCGGACCTTTTCGTTCATTATTATTGCACTACAAATGAGACCTTGCACGTTGATTACAACTCGACAACACTCCCACAATAATTGGACTTTGTCAACAAAGCACTCGATAACTCGAACTAATTTTAGACCTCGTCAACATTTTTGCTCACTGACTCGACAACGAGTCCCCATCGGGGGTCAAAGGTTCACTCTGCGCTTTCTAATAAACTTCACCAAATAGCACAATCCTGAGTGCTCCTTAGCTTATTTTAGTTTGTAAAACTCGGGACACTTGTTGTTTTACATGAGCTGTGTATTACATAAGTTAGCATTTACATTAGAAATACATTATCTGTGCGACTACATTAGCTGTATTTTTACATGACCCTGTTATCAACAGTATTGTTTTGTTGGTATATCAACAGTGTTTTTAGAAATGCTTTATTTTACATTAGGTTTGTTTTCAATTGGCTGTGTTTTACAAAGCCGTTGTTTCCGGAAGCAGGATGGTGCTGAATTAAGCATGAATTTCATTTCACTTTCGGATAAAACCCACAGTTGTGAACAACACCCTTTTGTGCTTGTATGCTAAATGTGATACTCACGCTATACAAAATACCACCATAATCATTTTACATTAGCTGTATTTTACATTAGCTGTGTTTTACATTAACTGTATTTACATTGACGTGTTTTATAAATATTTTTTGCTTTTTTTTTTTTTACTTCTGCTTGCCTTAACTCAAATAATATTTAACATGTAACATTTTTTTAAAAAGATGATTATCCGTAAAAAAAAAGATAATATAAAACAAATAAAACAACCACTTAAAAAAAGTCTCTCCTGTTTATATTAATATTATAAGGAAATATAACTTATGATTGTAAGAGACCATAGCGTCTTCATAAACAGCAATCAAGAAGTCTTGTGTCCTCCAAGATTGTCTTATTCATGCAGACATAAGATGACCTTATGAGGTCAGGAAGAAAATGAAGATGAGGAGAGAAATATTGCGTTCTTGAGTCTTCGTGTGTTTGTGTGTGTGTATGTGTGTGTGTGTGTGTTGGTGTGTGTCTGTGTGACGTCCATGCCGTAAGGAATTTTTCATTGAAAGTTTTCCGCTTGGTCAGGCATTTCGAGTCACTGACCACGGTATGAAGAATAGCGTGAGAGAGGGAAAAATTTTCTAGTGTTATTCTGTCAAGGATTGTGATGAGCTATGTGAGATGGGGAGAGAAGGCGGCCTAATGGGGTGAAGGGGGATGGACTAGGGCGGCGAAGCGTTACCCTGTGATGTTGCTGCTGAAGATGGGCTACGTTTAATGCGGCCCACACCAAGAGATTCACTCCCTTGATTGGATAGGTTTTCGTTTATTGTTCTTGTGTGTCCATGCCTGATTGAATATTATATCCTGAGAACCTCAATAAAGAAATAAAGATGACATCATCAGCTATTTATTCACAAAATAATGTTCTATGTTGTTATTTATTCAAGAGATAATAATGTATACATCTTTATCAGAATTGTATTTATACAACATTTTTAGCTCTACATATTTAGGTCTTCCTTATCTTATCTTATACATTACAGACGCTCCTTCTATAGAGAAGATTATTGCGTCATACGCTCATCCGTGGTCCGAGTCTAGTCTTGCATTTTTATTAATTTTTTAAATGATGTTAAGTTACTGGTTTTCCTGGTTTGTTCGGGCAACCCATTCTATGCCCGAATGCCATTCAGGAAGAAACAGTACTTCCTTAATAAAAGGGGAAAATCAAACATCAGTAATAATTTTTTGCTATAATAATATTGTATTTTAGCCACATAAATAAAATCATTTTTGTTTGTTAGGTCTAGTTATTTTCCCATAAATTAACCTTTACGTGAACGTCAATTCTGTGGATAAGTGTATAAATATTATCATTTAGACTTCGTTAATTACATGCATTTCTTCTAAGTACTTAGACATGGATAGAGTTTCTGCGCTACTGACCAACTGCAAAAATTACATGCGCAACGCTGTGCAGTTGATGCCAGAAATACTATTAGGAAGTTTAGAGAAAGTACTGCTAGCTATTTAAGAAAACATACTAGACTACTTGGTATTTCAGGAATAGTAAAAAGTACTACTTCTACCATTTAAAAACACACTCACTGATCTATAAAAATAACAGATTTAGCACTTTCGCTAATTTTTTTTTGTACCTTTTGAAGAAATCTGAGACGACAATTTGTATACGTCTTCCCTCAGTTATGTAAGTGATAGGAAAACGCTATATTTAATTTGAAAAAAACCTAAACAATAAAAAAAAGGCATTGCCACATTGTACAAGAATTAAAATTTTATTGATCAGTGATTGCATATAGTCATGGCGGACGATTTGATTCAAGAATTTTGTTTTCCTGCCGAATCGATTCTTTTTATAGTTCAGTGGTAAAAACAAATACTATCAGAAAGTTTAGAAATACTACTTCCTCTAATTTTGGAAAGTTTTATTAATACTAATAATAATATTTGTCTAGCTATACCAACAAACATAATGTAAGCTCAGAACACATTTAACATACAACTAAGAACACGGATATCTCTAGGTTAAGAAATATAAAGATAGTTGATTATTTAAGACTTCACAAACACAAGACAAATCAAATAAATGAAACATTCACCGACCAAACATCTAGGTAAGACAGAAGGTCAAGAGCTAAGGTAAATAGTTTTTAAGTTCTCTTGTAAAGTAACTATAGAGCTGGTTTGCCTGAGTCGGATGGGAATTGGATTCCACGAGAAGTTAACAAATAACTTCAGAAAATTCAGAGAGAGAGAGAGGGGGGTATGGAGGAGGGAGGGGAGGCGAAAAAAAAAGAGGAAAAATAATTTATATTCAGGATTCATTATAATTTTAGTAGGTACATTTTTTTTTTATCTTAGAAGGTTTAGAAATAATCCTTTAGTAGTTCAGAAACACTACGTTTTTATCAGAAATATTGCTTGGTCTATGAAAATTGTTTACAAAAACATATATTAGCTTTTGCAATATGAGAAAAATGTTCTCAATTGAAAGAGGAATAATTGACTTGCTATGTATAATAATAGTATATAGAAGAATTCACTAACATTGTAGTTGGAGCCTTCGATCAGATTTACTTAAATATAAGTATTTCAAGGTTTCAGACTATATAGAGCAAGTGAAGCAGCTTTCACAAGTTTATATGGCCACGGCATACGAGAAGGATTGTGTCGCGGCACAGTGTACAGCTGGAGCAAGGTAGACTCAAAAGGACACCCGGGATTCGAACCCATGACCTTCGGTTCGACAGTCGAGCGCATTTCCGCTAGCGCTACCATGTTCATTGTAATATAACACACACACACACACACACACACACACACACACACACACACACACATATCGTGTAAAGCGTATTAAAGCGAGTGAAATGTTTCAAAGTAATAATTTAGTTCTTTAAAGTTCTTTATTAGGTTTTTAGAGTGTGGTTAAAAATGTGTTGTCTTTTTTTTTGTTTCGTAGCTTCTTTTAAACATTTTGAACAAAATCCTGAGACAAATTATGATTTGAGAAAATTAGAGAAGACAGACCAGAAAGTAGAAAAAAAATTAATTTTGACCTTAAAAATAAATAATTAGATGCGAGACAGAACAATGAATAAAACATTCAAACAGCTAATGAGAATTATGAAAATAGAGACAATAATACAAAGTGAGAGAGAGAGACAGACATAATGAAAGAGAAAAGGGCAGAGAGGCAGCAATACAAGTAGAAAAAGAAAGAGAAAAAATATATACAGATAGAGAGAGAACTAGAGAGAGACAAAGAGAAAGATACAGACAGAAAAAGAGAAAGAAAAATGGATAAAGATAGAAAAAAGAGAGACACATTCAGAGAGAGAAATAGAGACAAAGATAGACAGACCGAATGAGAGATAAAGAAATACAGCGAGAATAAAGAGAGAAAGGATCAAGATAGCGGTATAGAGAGAAACTGAGAGAGAAAGAGAGAGAGAGACAAAGATTGAGAGAGAAAAGAGAAATGATAAATGGAAAAAAAGAGAGATGGAAGTAAAATAGAAACAAATAGTTTTATTCTTGTTTCTTGTTTCTTGCTGTAGATTCTCTAGACAGACAGACATACACGTGTGCATAGAATGATTTATATACGTTTGATGGATATATATCCCTAAATACACACATGTATACAGACACAAAATATATTCGGAAACTGTAAAGAAAACTTAAATAAAAAGAAGGCATAAAAAACAACCTACATACGAACAATATGCTCTACTATCGAGATGCCAAATAGAAATATTTGCGAAACGTTATTGCAAAACATTAGAACATGAATATTTAGTTGAACTTCAGTTTTCGTCGATAATCAGTTCGGGAACATATTGCGAAATTCTAATCCGACGATAACAGAAGCCATTTTTTTCATATAAATCAATATGAATCTATTTTCTTCTAGCCCTTCGAAAAACACCCCTCTCTCAAAAAAGCATATAGATAATAAATAGAGTATTTAATATTAAAACAATAAGAACAAAATGATAAATGACTATAAAAGACTAGGAAATATTGAACATTACTTTTCTGAAGATTCCTTTGCACGCAGGGGAAAAAGGGAGGATGGGTGAGAGAGTAGTGCAGATATTATGTTTGAAATGGGAATTCCCCTCGTTTAGGACTTCCGTTTACGTCAATCACGTCACTTCTTGTCTTACATCACTATGAACAGCTTCAGGATCGACGCACTAACTGCACCCATCGGCCTCAAAGACTGGCGAAGGGTGTAAACCGCCGATACGTTCACATTAAGAATACACTGGCGGGCGAGCGCATGGAGGACAGTTCTTGCAGTGCCTCCGAGGTTCATTGCACCGCCGAGAGGCCCGAGCCTTGGTGGAGAGGAAGCAATGAGCGCAGCAGTCCCGCCTCAAAACCCGCCCTGGTGCCCGGATGCCCATACTTAAAGTATTATTGTATTTGTCCTAACAGACAACATTGCAGGTATACAGGCGAGCCACCACGATAATGATCCGATAGGGAAATCCGCAATTTGATTTAAAGCTGTTATGCAGAGACCATATCCTATGTTACACGGCACGCCACGCCTTCAGCCTTCAGCGTGACCTGGGGTGGCTGGCTCCCGGACAGAACTTCGGGTGCTCCCCCCCCCCCCCCCCCCCGCTTCATCCATGAACATTGTAACGCCTTGGACTAAAGACCCGTCTGGTTTTTATTGAGAAATTTTAAATTTAGGATAAACGAAAACCGAGGAAATCAAAATCAATAATCGAAACATTTTGCGGAAACAAAAATTGACGGAAACAAAACTAAAAGAATACCGATTCTTTAGTTTATACTACAGATGCAGACAAATCTGACCAATAAAAACTTACATACAGACACGTGTCTTTTGTATGAAAGATTATATAAATAAAAACTTATATACTGTTTATCAAAAATTCTACAAATTTAGATTCTTTTGATAATTTTTTATTTTGTACTTTTTTGCTAACATATTAAAACATTTCATTTCGAGTTTTTTTTATCCACATTTACCCAAGAACGCATATTCAGTCAAACAAACAAACGAACACATCTATTTCTCCTCAAAAAATAAAAGAGTTATTTCATATTCCTTTCAAAATAAATAATTGAGAAAATTTCATTTGATTTTTGGATTTGATTAATTTCTATCTTTCATCTCTCACCCCACCCCTTTCAATTTTTTTTTCATAAATCTGTCATAAAATTTTTTTTTATAAACAACAAAAAAATATTTTGTCGATTGATGACACGTGGAAAATGATTTTATCCGCCATCATCCGGGTATTTTATTTTGTTTTGCCATTATGATGAAATTATCCAATCATTTCCATTTTTTTCATTTCAAATGTTTCGTTTGTTTCAATTCTTTTGTATTTAATATTATTAACTTCATTTCATGTTTTTATGTACCTGAACTAATTAGATTAAAATGTTATTATGAACTTTTCATTGAACTGTTTCCTGTAAGCTTACGTCGCAATTGTCTCATTTCTTTTCAGAGCTAACACTTTCATAAACAGAATAATCACAATAATCTATATGCTGGAGTTGTTAGTATTTTCATAATACTGAGTCTGCTTTCTGTTACTAAATGCTGGTAGCGACAGTGTCACTAAATGCTGGTAGCGACAGTGTCACTAAATGCTGGTAGCGACAGTGTCACTAAATGCTGGTAGCGACAGTGTCACTGTCAGTCCATATGACTCCTCAGGTCATTCCCTGATTTTAATTTTGGGGATGACCTAATTTTCACCTTTCACATCAGGTTCTCAATTTCTTGGTTTATTCTCGATGATTCTTTCAGTTTGAGTACATGTCCCGGTTAGAGTTAAACTCTTGACTTTACTTTCAGTTTAAGTACACGTCCCGGTTAGAGTTAAACTCTTGACTTTACTTTCAGTTTGAGTACATGTCCCGGTTAGAGTTAAACTCTTGACTTTACTTTCAGTTTAAGTACATGTCCCGGTTAGAGTTAAACTCTTGACTTTACTTTCAGCTTGAGTACATGTCCCGTTTAGAGTTAAACTCTTGACTTTATTTTCAGTTTGAGTACATGTCCCGTTTAGAGTTAAACTCTTGACTTTACTTCAGGATTTGGATTCTAAGAGTTGTGTTTTTTTTTCATTCCTCCCGTGATCAGAATAAACTAACTGTAAATATATAGGTACTGCTATGTATTATCTTTGATGTCGGCCATTGGTCACGTGTTTCAAGAAGACTATGATTATGTGCATCTGTCCGGATGGTAGAGATATTGGTTGTTTTAATATTTTTACAACTGCACGATGTATATAACGAAAATATAGTTAAATTGTGGAAAGTTAGTTTGAAATAAAATATAAAATAATTTCAAGGCAAATAAGGAAAATGAGAGAAAAAGATGGGTTTGAACCAGAACAATACAGAATGTAAGATTGTAAGAGTAGATTTAGGGACTAGAGGGAAATAGAATGCGATATAACGAGAGAGGAGAGAATATAGATACATTAGAGAAAACAGTGAAAGAAAGAAAATTATAGAGAAGCGAGAGAAAATTTTGAAAAGAGTGAAAGAAAAAAATTACGCGGAGGTGAGAGAGAGGGGCAGAGGAGAGCAATGAAATCAGAAAGTGGAGAGAAATATATTGAACAGAACGAGTGAAAGAAAATACAAGTGGAGAGAAATAGTAGAGAAAATTGATATCGAGAACGATAGTAACGAGAGAGTAAAGACGAAGTAGAGACAGAGAGAGAGAGAGAGGGAGAGAGAGAGAGAGGGAGGGAGGAAGCTGTTGCAAAAGAAAGCCTAGACTCGCCTAGAGAGAACATATAATTTAAAAAGGATGGAGAGAAATGAGAAAACGGGCAAGAAAAAGACAGAGAATTCAAGAGAGAGAGGGAGAGAGAGACAAAAGGAAGATTAGAAGGGAGAAACTTTTGAGAAGCGAATAGAGAGACAGAGTAGAAATATAAAGTGAGAGAGAGAAAGATAGGTTGGGAGAGAGAGATAGTAGATCGATACAGAAAAAAAAAGGAAACTAAACTGATACTAATGTATTATATGGAATTAAAATTTAAAAATCGATCGTCTTACTCTAAAAATCTAATCCAGGTATAGGCAAATTACGGCCCGCGGGCCGGATACGGCCCAACGCTTTGATGCATCCGGCCCGCCAGTTTCCACGCGAGTTTTTTTTTTGTGTGTGTCAAGTATGAAAATCAATATTTTGTTAAATCTCTCCTGATAGATTTAAGTCATTAAGCTATATTTAGTATTAGTACAAGCAGCTTAGAGCCAAATTTTAACAAAGTTGTTAATGATTTCAATCTACTACATCGGTCTCATTAATTATGATTAAAAGCAGTTCGCTATAAAAACAACTGTTGAATAATACATGTTACAATGCAATTTTGACATTTTATAATTTAGTAATCAATAATATTCAAAATATTAAAAGCAATAATGTTTGTTAATAATGAAGTATCAGTAAGTATCAGTAGTCCAGTGGCCATGTCAAGTGTAAAAATTAATTCACTATCTCAGCTACTATAATCCCATGCGACTTAGTGATCCAGGCTATGTCACAAGATGCTAGAATTCCAGGTTATGCCATAAGATGATATAATTCCATTCTGTATTACAAGAATTCCATTCTATGTATTACCATTTTAGAATTCCAGATTATGACACAATATTTTAGATTTTCAGGCAATGTTATAATTATATTCTGGAATTCCCGGTCATGCCATAAGGTTTTAGAAGTCCAGACCATAGACTATAATATACATGGACCGCTTGCTTTAGTTTTTTTATGCTCTTAGCTTCTTGTTTTGTAATTCCCGATTCTAAATAAAGTAATTGCGATACAAGTTCCGTTTTATTAAATCGCATTTTTCGACTTAAATAAATACTTGTTGTACTATTATTCCTATTATCATTGACTATAATAAGATGGACCACTTGCTCTATTTTTAGAGCTTGTATTCTTTTTCGGTGCGCATACAACATTGATCTATAAATGTTTCCGCTGTATACAACTTTCTATTTTAATTTTACTTCAGAAAATCATAGCAATTAAATAAAACGGAACTAGTATAGAAACTACTTTATAGCAACTACTTTATTTAGAATCGGGAATTCAAAAATCAGTATTTCGAGTCATCATATAGCAGAAATACTAAAGCAAGTGGTCCATGTATATTATAGTCTATGGTCCAGACCATACCACTAAAATCTAGAAAAAACAGTCAAGAGTTGTAACTTCCAAATTTTGTGTGTAATAAAAAAAGACCGAAAAAACAAACAACTTTTATTGCTAGATTGAGTAAAGAAAATCTATGGATTATGTTCATTCAGTTCCCTAAAACTCGCTTTACAGGTATTTACAAATATATTTGTCTGTCCATTTATAATGTCTCATATATTCTAATGTGGCTTCTTTAATTTAAAGACAAAAATTAAAACATCAGTAATTACTTTAAGGTCATTTAACCGTGTCAACAGGTTTTGGGGAAACCGTAAGACTACCCACTATACCAGGGGTCTCCAAACTGCGGCCCGCGGGCCGCATGCGGCCCCCGAAGCCTTCTCATGAGACCTTTTCAGCTACGAAAAAAATTACGGAAATTTATCTATATCCTACCAAGATCAGCCGCCGCCTACGTGGACGTTATGTTTTTACCTAACTCAAATAGAGGCGGGCAGTAGTGCGTTAATGTTTTCCAATCGATTACTACATTGTAAAAACCTTATTCGCTGCTTACTTTTTCAACTTACGTCTACATTCAATGAGATGATATAACGCCATCTAGTGGCGGAGTGTGGCACTGTTACTGGACATGATGTATTCAAATACATTTGCAGATTATAACTTGGACTGGACTAACCTCAGTTGCCTGACTGTTGATATAGGAAAGAACGTGAGTGGCATATATACAGGCTTGGTTGGACAAGTGAAGCAGATGTGTAAAGAGGAAAAAACATTCCACAGCCAATGTTTCTACACTGTATTATTCACCAGCAAGATGTGTGTGCTAAATATTTGGAATGAATACTTTGATGAAGATGGTGATCTCAATAAGGTCACATGGGCCCAACTATAGACAGTTCAGAGACATGTTGAAAGATACAGATACAGAATCGCAAGATTTACCATATTACACAGCACTTAGATGGCTAAGTTCCAAGCAGAGCATTTAAGTTAAGAAAGAAACATGTGATTTCCTGGAAAATAAAGGCAAGCCACAGCCATTACTGTCTGGTGAAGACTGGGTATGGAAATTAGTCTCTACTAGTAACTTACATTTTCTGAGCCTAAATCTAGCTTTTGATCTATACATCCACCTCAGGGCCTTTAGATCTCAACTTGTATTGTTTTCGAACAAGTACAGGCGAACAACTTGGCGCACTTTCAGCAGTGCAAGGTATTCATGGCTGAAACAACAGCCGAGTTCCTTACGTCATTTTTGCATGCGAGATCAGGAGCGGTTTTCTGAATATGATTCAAAGGCAGAAGAAGTGAGACTGTTTCAAAACCCATTTGAAACAGAGGTAGCCAGTTGCCTAGATAAACTGCAACTGGAGGTCATTGAATTTCAAGCAAATGACCTCCTTAGGGACAAGTTCAAAGAAGGACTGGTGAGTTTTTACCAGTTTTTGCCCAAGCAAGACTTTCCTAATGTCAAAACATTTGCATCAATGTACCTTTTAATTTTTGGAACAACATACCTACGTCAGGAACAATTTGAGAGCAAACTTGTCCGATGACAATCTCAGGTCAAAGTTGATTTTAGGGGCATCAAATCTAAAGCCAGAACTGCTTTTTTGGCATTCAGGAAACAATTAATCTACATTTCCACTAATACAGGTAGTCATGTGTAGTGTAAAAGTTTGTTATTAAATATTAACCGAATAGAATAATATTAAATAAAAAATTAAAAACAACATCCGTGTTTTGATTATTTTTTATTCGGACCTCGAGTGTGTAGTCGGCCCCCGAACTGCTGTTTAATAGTTTATGCGGCCCTCGGGCTGAAAAGTTTGGAGACCCCTGCACTATACAATAGTAGCCATGGGCGGACTCACGCGTTCTAGTAGGCGGGGTCAGCGCTTGATTGTTTTTTAACAAAGTTTTTAACAGTGACGTTTTTAAAAATCTATTTTTTGACAGTGAAGTTTTAACAGTTGAAATTTTTTAGGAATGTTTTTAAAAGGACATGTGTAACAGTGGAGTAACTTTTTTTCGGAGCTCAAAACTTCATGTAAAAGTGGTTATGGCAAGACAAGAACTATAACAAGTTTAGACTATCTGCTCTACACTAGATACGCGACTCGCCCAATTAGTCTAAGACCAACATTCTAACCTACACACCCCTCTCCCCCACCATGAAAATAAAAGAAATATCAACCGTCTGGTAGGTTGCCTGGGGGGCCTATGTGACGAGCTGGGCTTGTTTCTTCGGTACCCTTAATGTCCCCTAGAGGTCCGCGTGGAGACTAGACTTAAGGTCGGGGGGGGGGTTTCTGTCCCCCACCCTTTCCCTCAAGTGATAGGACATTCTGTGTCTGAGAATTAATTTACAGTAGACGAACTTATCCTCTAACTAATATGTATGTTTAGTTCGTGAAGCTCGAGAAAAGATGACGAGGAATTAGTCGAGTGCTCAAAACAGAGCGAGTCATTTGACACACGTTTTGTACAAAACAAATGTTTAACAGTCTCTAAGGCTTGTTCGTTGCTTTGGGCTGAATGTAGCGTTCAACCAGTTTCTTCAACCATTCAATATAATAAGATTGTGTTGTGAAAACTATGCATAGCATATCGTGTTTACTTATTGTTTCTGATATTTTAAATACCCTGCAAAGCTTTTTTTTTAATGGTTTTAAACCGGCTTGGTAGAGGCAAAGCTGAAACACAAAACATTTGAAGAAAAACCTCAAACAAAGTTTAATTTGTTTAAGCACTTCAATACTACCACAATGGTGTCTGTTATAGCCACTTAAGTGCCACTTAAAATATATATTTGTTTTCAAATAACATTACAAGCAATTTGAGCTTAATAAATCTACTGATTTATTAATCGTGTATGGTAAAAGAAAATGGAAGTTTTCCAGATATCTTTCCGTCACTTCCCAAATCTCTTTATTGTCTTTCTATGAGGTTCTTAATCCTTCCTTAAATATGCGTCCACATTCTCTTTATCTCATTCCATTGTGGGTAGTCCTGCATGTGAGTGTGTGTGTGCGTGTGTGTGTGTCAGCCCCTCTTCACCCATTCCTAATCAATGTCCATTTGCTGACCAAATGAGTTTTAAATTCCGACTTTGAAGACGCGGCCACGTTATGAATTAGGGTAAGTTAAGCCTGACCAGGTCTTTCCTGGTTGTGGGAGATCAGTTGAATTCCTGCTTATCAAAGGCTGGCATAAGGAGGCTTTCATGTCTCACTACATTGATGAAATCTTTCACTGGCCCTAGGGCCAAGTCTACATGGAAATTACAATGTAGAGAGAATATAAGGTAGAAAAGATTGAAGTAGATTGGATGGATAAGAGAATAGAGTAAAACAAAGTAGAATAGAGTGAAAATGACTTAGAGTAGAGTAAATAGATTATAATAGAGCTGTATCGAGTATAGTATATGCCGGAGTAAAGAGTAGAATAGAAGTAAAATAGATAAGAAGTGTTCGAATAAACTAAACTAAAATAAAGAATAGCACACAAATAAGTAGAAGGGAATAAAGTAAAATAGAGTCGAATAGAGTATAAAATAGTGAGTAAAATAATGTAGACAAGAGTAGAGTATAGTAACCAAAAGTACTATAGAATAGAGAAGAGTAGACTTGAGTATAATAGATTGTGTTTAGTAGAAAAGATTTAACGAGTAGACTAGTAGGCTATATTGTAGAGTAGAGAAGAAGTATAATATAGTAACGTAGTATAATACTTTACATAAAAATTGAAAAGATTAGAAAAAGTAGTATAGAGTTATATAAAGTTGTATAGAGTAGAACAGTCAATTAGATACTAGGTCCAACCAATCAAATCTCTGCATTACAAACACGTGGTTAGCTGAACAGATATTATATGTTGAACGCGAGAAGTTAATGGCTAGATGTATAGAACAATAAAGGTATGAGAAATGTGCTATTTGTTGATAAAGCAAGGACGGTGAGGTAGGGTCGGGTCGCGCCATGTATAAGGCATAATTTTTGGGTAAGGGGCATCAAATTACTCAGACTTTTTTCAAATCTTACTACAATCCGTTTAGCAAGAAAAGAGTTTACAACGGCCATTGCAAACTGTTACAGAGTTATTCAATATGTTTATGATTTCCAATCCGGCTTGATTAATTTTTTCCAAAACGAAAAATGTGGTGAGGTCTTCAGAAAAGACATCGAATAAAGAATTAAGTCCTTTGGCCCATTTAAATTTGAACTTTATTTACCAGCACAAATTAAGTGATTTCGTTTCCGAAAATTGCCATCATGCTTCGCATTTTCCTAACCATTGGAGTCACCGTTGCTACTCTCAAAAAAAAAGGTTCTCCATGTTGAAGCTAATGAAGACATTTCTGAGTAATTTACTATTGGTAAATCTGGCCGTTTTGTCAATCAATCATAAATTCATCAATCGGATTGATTTCAAAAAATTAATTAATAGCTTCTTTTCATTGTGTCTGCAGTCTAAAGGTTAAATAATTAATAACTCCGTGCTTATGATATAAATTATAGGTTACCATTTTTAATTTTAAAAAGAAAATATTATCTAATTTTATGATTATTTTGGGGGTATTAACGGCAGGTTTATACTAGGTATTAAATAGTTTAGCTACGTTTTTTATGTAATCTCTCAAACGATATGAAAAAAAAGTATAAATTGTTTTTGGAATTTAGGAAAAATGTATTAGTATAAATATAGATCTATGTAGTCTGATAAAAAAATGAATACATGCTATGTTTCAACTGAAGTGATTTCATTTATTGCAACTTCGCAGCGAGTGAATTTAAAATGAGCTAATCATAAGAACACATTGGTTTTAAACAATATTAAAGTAAGGAGCAACTTACAACTGCGGTGGGGTTCGAAATTTGTGGCGCCTATTAAGAATGATAGTTAAAATAGTATCATTTTTGAACCTATTTAAAGTATATTTAAATTACGTTTGTCTAATAATCAGACAATAATTGATTATGTGATATATACCTGTCCAAAAATAAGGCTTATTTGTTGTTAGAAAACAATCATTTTTTTGTATTGGGACACTTCTAAATGACAAATATTTAATTCTATATCAAAGTACATGTGACATATAAACATTGTGATGAATGGCTTATACATTTAAATTGATGATGACTAGAAAATAAAGCAGACAATCTTAATAGAAATAACATCTGGATAATGAAAGTTTAGAGATAATAGAATGATGAAAGGGGAAAAAACAACAGAGCAATAGGGAATACCCGAACTAAAAGTCTGTTAAATACAACTTTCTAAAAGAAAAGAAAGAAAAGGAAAAAATACAACTTTCACTTGTGATTGATATCTGTTGGGATTTCCCGGTCCCAAGGCGGAATTGAAAAAAGTTAACATTAAATGAGAAACTGAGAGATAGAGAGAGAGAAAGGGGGAGAGAGCGCAAAAAGGGAGAGATGAAAGGGGGAAGGGGAATGAAGATGGAAGAAGACGTAAGAGGAAGCGCCTAACAGTTGATTGTATGACGAGTAGAGTTAGAATGTAAGGAGAAGTGCCGTGAGAAAATGACTTGTGACTTAATCTTGATAGAGATGTTTGATTTTCGATCTTTCTCTCTCTTTCTCTCTCTCTTTCTTTCTCTCTCTCTCTCTACCCCCCCCCCCCACCTCTCGCACTCCCTCTCTGGTAGAAGCAATGAGCTCGACTTGCCTGGTGGCGTAAAGAAGTTGATCAAAACAAGTAGAGAAAAAAAAGGAAAGTAAAATTGACTGGAGTGAGAGAAGATGGAATTGAACGAAATGAAAAAAAACGTTTTTTTTAAATGAAGTTCTAGAGATTGCGGTGGAATCGAAGATACCAGATTAAAGTCCATTACGTCAGAAATTTGTGGAAGTCTTAGATAAAAAAATTGGAGTTCCCAATAAGCAAAGTGGAAATATTACTCTTTCAACGTTAAATTATAAAGAGGAATTTAGATGTAAGTGAAACAGTTCAACGAAAATTGCTTTCTGAAAACAACTTTTTTTTAACATGTTCTAAAGGGTTGTTCTAAAGGGTTGTTCTAAAGGGTTGTTCTAAAGGGTTGATCTAAAGGGTTGTTCTAAAGGGTTGTTCTAAAGGGTTGTTCTAAAGGGTTGATCTAAAGGGTTGATCTAAAGGGTTGTTCTAAAGGGTTGTTCTAAAGGGTTGATCTAAAGGGTTGTTCTAAAGGGTTGTTCTAAAGGGTTGATCTAAAGGGTTGTTCTAAAGGGTTGTTCTAAGGGGTTGTTCTAAAGGGTTGTTCTAAAAGGTTGTTCTAAAGGGTTGTTCTAAAGGGTTGTTCTAAAGGGTTGATCTAAAGGGTTGTTCTAAAGGGTTGTTCTAAAGGGTTGTTCTAAAAGGTTGTTCTAAAGGGTTGATCTAAAGGGTTGTTCTAAAGGGTTGTTCTAAAGTGTTGTTCTAAAGGGTTGTTCTAAAGGGTTGTTCTAAAGGGTTGTTCTAAAGGGTTGTCAGTCCACTTAGCTGTTGGTTACCTGCCAGAAATGTTATTTTGAGAAAGTAATGTTAAATGGGCATTGTACTGGCCACATAAGCCTTGTCTATGCTGCACTCAACAAGGAACCTTGTGCACACTAACTCACTAGCCTTATGGAAATAACACGTCGGAAATAGATACTGTACTCCAACTCATGGATAACATGGACCAATACATCTTATCTTATAATATGTTGCAAACTCTCCTTCTATTAAGAAGATTATTGCGTCCTACGCTTATACGTGGTTTGAGTATAGCCTTGCATTTTGATTAATGTTTTAATGGCTGTTAAGTTTTGTGGATTGTTCAGGCAACCCATTCCATGCCCAGATGCCTCTCGGGAAAAAAAAAGAATACTTGTAAATACCGGTAAAACGGGGTAACTTTGTACCACTTTTTTCATACTTAATAATATTTTTACACAGTCTTAAATTATTTTGATAATGTTAATAGCTCTAACTAGTGGGAACAACAACATAAAAATGAATAAATAAGTAAAAGACAATTATTATGGAGATTTAAGTTTTATTTTAATATTTTGTGGGGTGGTCAAAGTTACCCCGTCATGGGGTTACTTTAGACCAAAAATATTAATTCAATAAAAAAACAAAACAATTTTGACCAAAAATATTAAAAATTATATTACAAGTCAATCAACATAAAAAAACAAACTATATGGCAAACTGAAAATGAAATATTACAATTTAAAATGAGCATTTTTTTTAATAAGTTATTTTTAGACTGTGTGCCTTTGTAGGTGGATGTGTGGTATCCATTTGTCAGCTGAACCGTAATTGACGATATTTTCACCGCTCATGTTTTGAATGGTGTAACATAAATTTGAGAAATAGTCACTAATAACTTGTCGAAATGCAGGAGTTTTTTTATTAAGTGTTCGGCAATATTATCTTTCTGATTTCGTTCTTGTAGCGATAAAGAAAAAAGTCCAACCAGCCATAACTAGGCCAGTTGTTTTTAAACATATAAATAGACCTCCCTTGTTTGTCAAAGTATGACTTGTATTATGTCTGAGTCATCATTAGTATGTCTTCGTAACAGGAGCCAAACTTTCTTGCACCTGGTTTTGGTTTGTTAGTACGGGCATTTTTGTTCTGAAAAGATAGGGTCAAAATTAATATTTACAGATAGCCTTTTGTTATTAAATTGATAAATCTTATAGCATATTAAGATATTTTAAATAATTTATTTTTACTCATATTGACATTTAATAATGAAAATTAAAAAAAAAAAAATTCACATTATCAGATGTCATATTAAAATTTTTTTGGGTTCATACTTTATGGTCCAAAGTTACCCCGAAATTCTCCCCCCTTCTTAGGTTAAATAAAAACATTAAAACTTCACATAAAGTCTTAACCATTCCATTTCTTAATTTAAAAATGTAATTTTTGATGTATTTACTATATTGGATGAATGTGTATACTCCTTATTTAGACGTATACAAATCTGACATGCAAATGGTGGTCATCTTGAAACGATTCGCATTTAGCAAATAATGGAGAAGTGTAGCAACAAATGATCATTTAAATATTTCTTTTCTATTTAAGTTTCAAATTAGAAAGTTTGGTCTAGTTAAAAGAATTACAAATTATAAAAAAATACAAATAAAAACTATTTTCTTCCTGGTCCAAAGTTCCCCCTATGGTCCAAAGTTTCATGGTTATACGGTACTGTATTTTGTTCTAAATAACTCAAAGCGTTTTAGAATATAAACGTATCAATCGATTTGCCTGTAAATCTAAACTTGATGATTTACACAATAAAATATTCTTAAACATTAAAAAAGACATTTAGACTATAGTACTAGCGATGTTTTCGCAATATTGACGCGCATTTTATATTATCATTACTCAGATATTTCAGCCAAGAAAAACACATTCATTTTTAAATAATTCAGTCGTTGCTGTTTTGTTTGTGTTACAGTTTTTTAATATAAAGACAACAACAAATGAACATAATGCGTTGTTTTGTTTGTTTTTCTTGTCTTGTACAGAGCTAAGCACGAACTGACAATAAAGACATTTCTTTAGAAAACAAACAAACATCGGCTTACTTAATAAAATAAACAATGGCTTTGTTTATGAAGTGTTCAAAATAAATATGTTTCTCGTGTTGAATAATTTCTCTCTGTTTATTATGAAATTTTTCTCTTTATCACTGCAATTATTTTTCCTTTTTTTTTAAAATTGTATTAGACAAAAATGCTATTTATCTAAATAAATAAACAAATTTAAAAGGTTTTGAAAAATAATACATATATTTCAACTCATTGTCTAAATAAAACTTATTTTTTTGGAATGTTGGAAATTCTTTTCTTTTTTTTTCTATTTGTGGATGTTTTAATAGGAAATTTTACTTTTAACGTAAAACATTTCTTCAAATAAATTAACATTGAATTTTAGTTCATAATATGTTTTTTAGAAGTGTTTTTATATAAATTTAAATCTTTTGTTGATGTAATATAGATATAAAGGTAATTATTACAATGGATGTTCCTATGTTTTGAATGGAGATACAACTGTAACAATTGTCATGTTTTGTCTGAATTTATTTAGAGAGTTTGCATGTACCATAAAGTATTTTTACAATAGTGTTTAAGGTTGCTTTTTTAAAGTGATTATTACATTTGGTGATTCACATGAATATTTGAAAATGACAACTTTTGTGAATAGTAACTTTGGAAACTGTCAGGTAATTTTACAAATGACACCTTACTTGAATACTACATATGGAAAGTAAGACGTTAAAAACAATAGAAACACTATGTAATCTTTTGGTTTGTGAATACTATAGCCTATTCTAAAAGCCAGACTATAAATACCTAAGCGCCACGTAAAGCTAAAGGAATATTGTCTGGTTACTAAGCAATACTTACTTACTTACTTACGCCTTCTACCCCTCTCGGGGCATAGGCCACCAACAAGGGCTCTCCAGCCATCCCGGTCCTGAGCGAGTCTTTCCAACTGTCCCCAAGAATGACCTGATCTCTTGACGTCGGCATCCAGGTCACGGCGCCAGCTGTTTCGAGGTCGCCCCCTCAACCTCTTTCCTTTGGGGTTCCACGATAGGGACTGTTTGGTGATGTTGGAAGCTGGTTTTCGGAGTGTGTGCCCCAACCATCTCCATCTTTTTTGCATGATCTCCAGGTCGGCTGCCTGTTGAACTGTGCGACTCCAGAGATCATCGTTACTGATCATGTCCGGCCAGCGTATATGCAAAATTCTCCTAAGACATGAGTTTATGAAAGTCTGGATCTTCTTGGTGTTAGTCGCTGTGGTCCTCCGCGTTTCAGCACCATACAGTAAGACAGACTTTACATTTGAGTTGAAGATCTTGATCTTTGTTTTCAGGGATTTAACTCTTGAGTTCCAGATTTTCTTAAGTTGGAGGAAAGCTCTCCTGGCCTTGCCAACTCTTGCCCTCACATCGCGTCGGTTCCATCTTTCTTATTGACAATGCTGCTTAGATAGGTGAACTCTTCTATTTTTTCAAGCGCTTCACCATTGAGAGTGATAGGCGATGTGTTTTCTGCGTTGACCTTAAGGAACTTGGTCTTCCCTTTGTGGACGTTGAGGCCAAGGCGAGTGGAGTTTTCTGTCACGATGTCAGTCTTTTCCTGCATCTGTTGCTAAGTATGTGCGAATAGTGCCAGGTCATCCTCGAAATCTAGATAATCCAACTGTGAACATAGCGTCCACTGGATGCCATTACGCTTATCTGCTGTGGATGTCTTCATGACCCAGTCTATTGCTAGTAGAAACAAAAATGGCGACAGTAAACACCCTTGTCTCACTCCTGTCCGTACTTGAAATGCCTCTGTTGGGTGGCCTCTATGGATCACTCTGCATTTCATTCCTTTATAATAATTATTAATTATAGAGGTAATTTTCATAGGGACCCCATAGTGTCTTAGCAGCCTCCAAAGTGATGCCCTGTCCACGCTGTCAAATGCCTTTTCATAGTCTATAAAGTTGACATATAGGGAGGAATTCCACTCGAGCGACTGCGCAAGGATGATGCGCAGTGTAGCTATTTGGTCAGTGCAGGATCTATTCCTGCGGAAACCAGCCTGTTGATCTCGCAGCTTCATATCAACAGCATCCTGCATTCTGCCGAGCAGAATCCTGTTGAACACCTTTCCTGGGATTGATAGTAGGGCAATTCCTCTGTAGTTGGAGCAGGAGCTTAAGTTTCCTTTCTTAGGGAGTTTAATGAGTAGTCCATCTTTCCACTCAGTTGGGACTTGCTCCTCTTCCCAGATCTTTTGGAAGAGGGGGTGTAAGAGCTCTACTGTAGTCTCCACGTCCGCTTTCAGCGCCTCTGCAGGGATATCATCTGGTCCAGATGCTTTGCCGCTTTTAAGCTTCTTGATAGCTTGGCATATTTCTTCCTTTGTAGGTGCATTGCAGTCTATCGGCAGGTCTATGTCTGCCGGCTGGATATCAGGTGGGTCTGGTGGAGCTGGCCGGCTGGCCTGTTGAGTAGCTCTTCAAAGTATTCCACCCATCTTCTCTTTTGTCCTTTGTCATCCATTATCTGCTTTCCTTTCTATCTTTCACCGGTCTTTAAGGGTTTACTAAACTTCCCAGATAACTTCTTGGTGATGGTATACAAATCTTTCATATAATATATCCCTTTCTGGCAGCTTCCTCAGCTTCTGCAGCTAAAGCATCTGCATAATTTTTTTGTCAGCTTTGATACTTTTCTTTACACTCTTGTTTGTCTGTGTGTATTGTTCCTGTGCCTTGACCTTCTCTGCAAGTGTCCGGCTGTTGTTTAATACTGCCTTCATTTCTCTTCTCTGTTCTATTCTCTTCAGGGAGACTGTTGAGATCCATTCCTTGTGGTTGTGTTTCTGGTTAGTAAGCAATGCCCAACAATTTTTCTTTTCTCGGGTTATAGTGACTATAAATACTGTTTGAATAGATGTCAACTAAATGTTGCTATTTACAAGTAGGTAGAATGTTTATTATTTAATCTGAGTTTTAACACGGGGAAGGCAACTCTTTTAATTTGGCTATATCAAATGAATCACAGGGATTCGCTAAAACAAGACATGGTGTTAAACAAACACATAGAAACAAAATAATTTTATGACTCGTAATACGTAGTAAAAAAGATAAATGTTCGGAAACGCATACACATAAACTTCAAATGGCTATTTATTTATAGTGTTCCGACTTGATAAAGCTTTAATGTGGGCGGTTAACAGTCCATATACATGGCTTATAAAGCACATTTTCGGAAAACTCTAAATAGGAGACGGTGACATATGTAATCCACTGAGGATTTCCGAGCACTTGGTACAGGACTGCAAAGTGTACAGAATGACATAAGACTAGCTCACTGGCCAGAGGTCTCTCATCTGAAGACCACGCCCTACTACAGGCCTCTGGAGGGTTACTTCCCAGAGTTCAGTTTGTCTCAGAGAAATGTGAAAATGTTTTAAGAGATACAAACTATAAAACACAAAGAAGAACAAAAGGAGTCCTCTTAAAGTCGGTCAAAATCACAGTGAACTTACAGTAAACTAACAGTGAACTAACAGTGAACTAACAGTAAACTAACAGTGAACTAACAGTGAACTAACAGTAAACTAACAGTGAACTAACAGTAAACTAACAGTGAACTAACAGTGAACTAATAGTGAACTGTGAACTAACAGTGAACTAACCGTAAACTGACACAAAGAAAACTAAAGTTCAAGACAAAGACGAATGTTGTTTGACCAACAAAAAGCTATAACGAGCTTTGTTGCCAACTTATCTAAGACTCGTCCTAACAATTATTTAGCCCCAGCAAACAACAATGTTCATTTGAAACAAAATCAATACTTCCCATTGTTTTTAGACATTCCCTGCTGGTTGTACTGGCTAAAGCAGAATATCAAGTTGCGCTATAAATTTAGCAGCACGTAGAGTTTCACTGAAATAATAACAAGAACAACAAACAAACAAGTCCGACACAACAAAACAATTCATCACACAAATGAGACTTTTGCAATCAGCGTACAGACATTTGATAGCTTTTACTGAGGACATCTAACTATTAGTCAAATTTTAAAGGCGATATCAAATATTTTCCTAAATAAAAAGCTAATTCGATTATTTGTCTTTTCAATCCACACAAACACTCATGAGACATGTAGTGGAAGCCCAAACAGCAGAACTTGTGAAAGATAGAATTTGTAGTAGAAGCCCGAACAACAGAACTTGTGAAAGATAGAATTTGTAGAGGCAGCCCGAACAGCAGAACTTGTGAAAGATAGAATTTGTAGAGGCAGCCCGAACAACAGAACTTGTGAAAGATAGAATTTGTAGAGGCAGCCCGAACAGCAGAACTTGTGAAGGATAGAATTTGAAGAGGCAGCCCGAACAGCAGAACTTGTGAAAGATAGAATTTGTAGAGGCATCCCGAACAGCAGAACTTGTGAAGGATAGAATTTGTAGAGGCAGCCCGAACAGCAGAACTTGTGAAAGATAGAATTTGTAGAGGCTTCCCGAACAGCAGAACTTGTGAAGGATATAATTTGTAGAGGCAGCCCGAACAGCAGAACTTGTGAAAGATAGAATTTGTAGAGGCAGCCCAAACAGCAGAACTCGTGAAAGATAGAATTTGTAGAGGCAGCCGGAACAGCAGAACTTGTGAAAGATAGAATTTGTAAAGGCAGCCCGAACAGCAGAACTTGTGAAAGATAGAATTTGTAGAGTCAGCCCAAACAGCAGAACTTGTGAAAGATAGAATTTGTAGAGGCAGCCCGAACAGCAGAACTTGTGAAGGATAGAATTTGTAGAGGCAGCCCGAACAGCAGAACTTGTGAAGGAGAGACTTTGATCAGGAGTCAAGTCTGTATCCGTGCTCTGTTTGGTATCTAACATAAGTAAAAGCGCCTGTGTGTGCTGGCCACACAATCCTTTAGTATAATTGTTTAACTCATCATAACAAAAAGTTCAAGTGTAAATTGTACCTTATGAGTTATGATGCAAATCACTTGATTTATGCCACGGAGTAAGGATATATTTATATTATAATTTATCTTCGCATTAATGAAACGTAATGTGAGATGAGAAAGCAACGAGCCGTGTTAACTACAGCTACTATCTATATAAATAAAACAAGGATGAGCAAAATAAACCACTTAACGCTAACATAACATCCAATTTTAAAAAAGAGTTGCGATGCAAACTAAACAACCACGCAACATTTAGCTAATTATTAGATATTTTCTTAGATAGGGCAACGGGAGTGAAATACAAGGGGACATAATTAATGCAAGAGGAGAGATAAACGCAACATAAGAGGGGAGATAAATGCTGGTACGTATTTTTATATTCTTAATAGACATATGAAAGGGAATTTCTTTTTAAAGTGTATGAAATGAGCCGGGGTGATGGGGACATGGGGTGTGGTAGCGAGGGATGCGGGGGAGCACAAGAAGATGATGGCCTAAGGCCTAATTACACGTTTAGAATACATGCTGGGGGGAGGGGATGGAGAGTGACATAAAAAACAGAAATATAATAGAAGTGATGAGCGAGGCGTGAAAAAATTAATGGCGCAGAAGGTGATCGACATGAGCGTAATGGACTTTTAATGATCTCGTATCTCTTCTCTCGTTTTCTCTTTTCTCGCATCCAGCTTTACGCAGTTCTTTAAATGTATGAGATAACAAGGACAATTTAAACCATAGGTTCTCAACCTTTTTCAGCTCACCGCGCCCTTTTAAATATTTTTTCCGCTCGCCGCCCCCCCCCCCCCCCCGCTATCTTAATTTTAATTAAACATAAATATAATTAGTTCTAAAACAAATTTATGTGTATTATTATTTAGAAATACAAGAGACTTAATTAATAGCACCACCCTATCATGTAATTTCTGTAATTATTAATGTTTAACTTAATAATATAAACTCCTTAAATGGACAAAACAATTATTAATGCAGGAACTGTTTATTTACATTTGTTTCATTTAAATTTTTTAATCCTCTAATAATTAAATCTTGTTAACAATACCATAATGGTGAATGTATATAAAGAAATAATAATAATCAGTAATATTTATTATATTACAAAACAGAACTTGTTCGGCATCACTATTTAATCAAATGTGGAAACAGTTGTTAATTAAAGGGAGATAATTAAACCCGTTTTATTAAAGCTAATATTTCTGTATTCTTTTCTTCTATATAAAAAAAAAATGCCGTACTTTCATAGCTTTAAAATGATCAAACTGTAAAATGTATTTAAAAATTAAATAAATATTATATGACTAAATAATTAATAGAATTATGTATATTTTTAAACATTACAATAACGACCCAGTTTGTATTATTACTCATATCTATACCGCAACACGGTAATAATAAATTCCTCTTCAAGGATTTAAACAGATTAAAGGTCATCTCGGTAAAACTGAGATCAAAATATCATTAATATTAGCATTTTTAAGGGCGACAGTCCGGTGCACCAACAATAGGAGCAGCCGGCCGCATACCATATGTGCAAAATACTGACCCCTACTTCATCGAAAAGTCATTGCGATTCCCTATTTCTTATTAGTCTAATAATATCTATTGTTGGGGGGGGGGGGGATATCAGAGATTTAGCAGCACTTGCGTTTACATCATATTTCATCCAAAAACTAATCGATTCATATAGCTGAGGTGTTCAATTTATATCAGGTACGTTTGTACCTCCCACTTCCCCTTTACCGTCCCACCCAATCGCCCCCCCGGGAATGTCAGCGCCCCCCTAAAGCTTCTCACCGCCCCCCGGGGGCCCTAACGCCCCCGTTGAGAACCTATGATTTAAAGGAAGATGAAGTTGTTAAGAATAGCTATCGTCATTGCTAGGCCAGGCAGTCTCTATCGCTATCATCATTGCTAGGCCAGGCAGTCTCTAAGGCACTTCAAAAACCTGAGATATCAGCTGAAATAACCCAGATTTTTTTAATGTCATGATGTTTATCCCTTCTATTAATTTTTTTATGATACAGATGCTTCTTTAATCGAAAATATTATTGCGTCCTACACTTATCAGTGATTTGATTCTAAACTTATTGAGGTTTATTCAGATTTGGCATTTTCCGCGACAGTTAGGTTATTAAGTGTTGTTGTTCTTTACGTCTGAAAAAAAACTTAATTCCGTAATGTGAAATTCCGCGGAACGTGGTACATCGTAAAGTCTTGTGATATTTTCATTTTATTCAGTGGTAACAGTATATGTATCAGTGTGGAAGTGGGGAAGTGTATATGTGTGTTTGTAAATATCTGTGTGTATGGGTGCTAACAGGTTATACCAAAGCATATTATAACTCAGTTACTTTGACTGGGCGAACGAAACAATTTGTGTCCGGTCAGAGAGTCTATAGATTCTCTATGGAGGGGAATTACGTTTGTTTTTGTTAAACTTACAGTCTTATGAACTTGAAAACGTAGTTGGACTTGTGGATTTATGAACTGTATAACACAGGTAACCTTATGGACTAGTGAACTTGAGAACATAGTTGTACTGGTGGATTTATGAACTGTAGAACAAAAATAGCCTTATGGACAAGTAAACTTGAGAACGTAGTTGGACTTGTGGATTTATGAACTGTATAACACAAGAAATCTTATGGACTAGTGAACTTGAGAACGTAGTTTTTGGAAGAAGAAACGTGTGCAATTGAGTAGTATGGGATCACAATTGAAGTCATTGTGTTAGATTTACTTTTGACTAAGATAATAGTTTAGTGAACATTAAAAATATGATTTTTTGTTTTTATTTCACACCTAATACAAACATTATTAATGACAGAACTTGAGCGATTTACACCAATCGTTGATAAACCATAACTACACCACTCTGAAATTTTGTTTTCGAAAAGCAACATAATATCTTTACATAAACTAATAGGCCTATAGATAAATAATAATAATAATAAAGAACAACAGTAAGCGCAAAGAGATAATAAACATAGCATTATTGGCATTTATTTGAACATAGTTTTATCTGAACAGAGACAGTTAAAGAAAATATACTCCTGTGCAAAATTCCAGCTTCCTGCAATGCAACAAAGTGCTTCATTACATTATTTACACCACAACTTTTTTTCAAAGAAAAAAAAATGTAAAAAGGCATTCTGGGAAAGTAGAAATAAAAGAATAAGCAACTTTAAATTCCAAAACACAAACAAAAAAAATAAAAAATTAAAAAAGTTGTTTTTTTACCAAACGAAAAACAACGAAAATCAAAGCATTCAATACTTCCAGTTTATTGTTGGCTTTCAAATTAAATCGAAATCACCATATAATATAAAAGCTGTTTAGTCTTGGCATCAATGTAAACCTACAATTTGGATGAAGATTGAGACGTAAAAATGCTTAAAAAAAACACACAAACAAACTGAGAATGTACTAAGGGTTAACTTGGCTAAACAATTGTTTAAAGAATTAGTATTAGCTCTTTGTTACTAGGTGACCAACTCCGCTTTCGTGTAAATCTTGTTCTTGTCTTTTATTTGTATTGTTTTTGGTATTGTTAGAAAAATAGATGGTTTGGTGAAATAAAGTTCGATAACGGAATGCATTGTACATTTTGTGTACAATAAGAAGAAAGACATTCTGTAGTACTATGGTGAAATGTATTTTTATAATGGTTATAATCTATAATCTTCTTTTGCTTCATCTTTTAACTAAGCAGTACAGCTTCTTGGATTCCTGGGGTCATTGCTGGGGTCATGGCTGGGGTCATTGCTGGGGTCATGGCTGGGGTCATTGCTGGGGTCATGGCTGGGGTCATTGCTGGGGTCATTGCTGGGGTCATTGCTGGGGTCATTGCTAGATACATATACAGATAGCCTTCTATTATGATTTTCAGATGCTGTATTTTGTTGTAGGCTGTGTTGGTAATTTTGGTTTGACGGAGGGTGATGATATATTTCTAAGAGCAGTTAGTTTAGTAGAGAGTCCACACATGACAAATCGAGTGCATACATTTAAGCCTTTCTAGATTTAAACCCGAAATTTTTCTCAACGGCTATCCTACACTGTACCTTTGGATTACAATTTTCTATTCAGTATTTATAGCCACTGAACTCTTTACTGATCTGGTTGGTCCCAAATGGACGTTGGAAATTGACATTTTTCACAGCGGCACTCCTACAATCTACATCTGAACCACTTCGACGACTACGTTCCATTCAACATGTAAAGCAACTAAACTCTTAATTCATTTAATTGAACGATGACGTCCCATACAACATTTCTAGACGCTAAACTCTTTAACCTTATTGTTGCATGTTGTATTGTATTGCCTGTAGTTCTGCTACAAATTAATTAAACTTGCTCATTATAAACATATCATAAAAACTCTATCAAATTATGTCTTTTAAATATGTAGGTCTATATTCCTATATAAGTAGTGAAACAGCATTAACTACCTACCAACGCCAACACATGATAGTGTGGACAGTACGATGCCCATCCACCTTTTAAAAATATATAGGTGTTTGTACCCGGATTCGAACGCTAGACATATTGTAATTCCACACAATCTGTGCTGCCAGACCACTAACGGGTTTATGTTGTATTTTTTTGTAATATAGCGACCTAGTCCGAGCTAGTCTAAATGCTGTGCTCGTTTCAGTAATTGTTTATTTCGCGTCAAAGTTATTTGTTCCGTTATTATATTTTGTTTAAAGCCATTCATTCTCCAGGACCCTACTGTAAATGATACCCGATGCTGTAATATATTTCAGTATATGCCAATAATAGCATCACAAATTATGCAGGCCTTTTGAAATGATAGTTTTTTCGAGTTTTTATCTTCTATTCTATTTTTCTTTCATATTCATATTTTTACTTTGGGGGGGGGGGGGGGGGGTCTTTCAAGAACAACAGAATCAGATAGATAAACATCTTTAACGTGGACAGCTGAAAGGCTTTGCTAATTCTTTCCGCATCTCATCATCCGGAGAGATTTGTCTCTTAATGGAAGCTATTACACCTTGACACTATCTCTTCTTTATATTTTTTTTTCATTAAAAAAAAAAAGAAAGGTTTTAGCGGGCAGATAATCTTGGGATTTGAGTGGAGGGGGGCGCTGGTGTAGGAGGGAGGCCACCCTAAGGCGATTTATTTATGGCCAGTTGTAGAAATAAATCAATTGTCCATGTATTGTAGCATTCATTTTTAAAAAGGAAAATACATTTATTCAAGATTAAGGCTTATTTTTTGCCTGGTCAGTTAAGGGAGAGTAGTAGATCTAAGAGTTGTATAGATAATTGAATTATTATCTTCTGCTGATAATAGATAATTGCCCTTTGATGAGCTGAATGTACATGTTTTATATTGTATATTAACTTAATGTATATTCAATATACAATAAAACCTGTGTGTGATGACTAAGTGTAAAGGTTTAAGGCCAAGTGTGTTGTCTAGGGGTATGATAGAAGCGTGATTAAGGTTGTGCCAAAGAATGTTGTGAGAAGTCTGAATGAAGAAAGCGATGTATTGTGGGACATGTTTTGGGGTAATATATACGTGTGCAGGTGTTGTGGAGACGGGAAGAATGTGTAGGTTGACAATCGTTAGACTCTGACTCAGTTGTTTGAGTATAAATTCATCTTGGTATAGTCCTGTTTGGGTATAAATCCACCTTGGTATAGTCCCGATAGTGTATAAATCCACTTTGCTATAGTCCTGTTTAGGTATAAAACAACTTGGTATAATCTAGATTGTGTAAAAATCCACCATGGTATAGTCCTGCTTGTGTATAGATCCACATTGGTATAGTCCTGTTAGTGTATTAAAACCATCTTGTTATAGCACTGTTGGGATACAAATCCACCTTGGTATAGTCCTTATAGTGTTTTAATCCACCTGTTTCGATGCAAAACAAAATGTACTGGTTATACGATCACTGCTTTGAGTAGTTTTATTATTTTACGTCTTGTATCTGTCTATATAATTTATCAAGAAAAGTAAAATAACAAATTTCGTTCTTTTAATAAATAAAATTTTAATCTACATAAGAAAATAACAAGTCAACAATTTTTTTAACACAGAAAGCAGTTGATGAAAACAAAAGCCAAGTCTGAAAATATTTGATAGAAGTTTAGTCGGACAGAATTACAAATCCGAAGACATAGTGACAGATAAATATTTAGGTTTGTGTTGTCCACCCATACACATTCAACCTTCTTCAATTTTTGGATTTCTCCAAGACATCTCAGTCCGAAGCCATCCTCTGGATCGATACATGTTTTCCATCCTTGGTGTCCTAACCCTGGGTTTTCAACTTTGATTGACAAACCAGTGACCCAGATATCTGAAGATAGCTGGCATTGGTCACTAAGTTTCTTGCCAAAACAACTGCAACCCAAAAACAAAAAAAGAATTAAAAAAAAAAAATCGAAGAGCACTATTATTTTTGGACAAGGGCACAACGACGTATCAACAGTGATGGTTAATGTATGATATTTTTTTATGAAATAGTGTAGTTTATGTGGCCACGGCATACTTGGGGGATTGTGTAAGTAGCACAATGCCCAGTTGCCTTTACTTTACCGCAACTTAAGTCAGATCTGGGTAGACTCAGGGTCATACTCCAGACCCGGAAACAAAATAATCAACAGGATTTGAACCCAGTGTGCCGACCGAAAGCGCTGCCATTTGACCACTAAAGCCCTTTTCTTCCAAAGTAATCTAGCTGAAAAGCATGAGATTATAACAATACAGAGTAGAAAACAATGTCGCCGAGTCTAGAACATAGTACTGTGGTACCTCAAGTTACGAACGCTTTAGGTTAAGGAAAAATTCGGGTTAGGAATAACAATTTAGAAAAGTTTGTCTCTTGTTAAGAACAAATAGAGACAGATAAGAAGGTTAAACAGTAAATACGAACAATGGCTTACAATACAAACGTAGACCATGCAGTACTGAGAACTAGCCTAGTAAGCCTATCCTAGTTTTGCACGCGTGAGCTGCCTTGATACTTACTAGTACTACACATCAGTAACATATTTCTTAGACGTGACATGCACTCTGATCAGTTTTTATCTTTCAATGTGTAGTCTATGCTCTGTGTAGTCTATGCACTGTGTAGTCTATGCACAGTGTAGTCTAAGCACTGTGTAGTCCATGCAATCTGTAGACTAAGCACTATGTAGTCCTTGCACTGTTTAGTCTATGCACTGTGTAGTACATGCACTTTGTAGTCCATGCACTGTGTAGTCTATGCACTGTGTATTCTATGCACTGTGTAATCCATGTACTGTTTAGTCTATGCACTGTGTAGTATATGCACTGTGCAGTCTATGCACTGTGTAGTTTATGCACTGTGTAGCCCATGGGTCGGCAATCTAATGCACGCGTGCCAAACTTTGGAACGCAAAGCCATTATCAATGGCACGCGAAAGACCTCCAAGAGAAGTTGATTTTCCGGTTCTGAATGAGGAAATCTGACTGTTGAAGCCGATGTTTCTGAAGGACATAGCGACACTTTTCAGTGAGCTGAATGCATTGACAAGGACAGTGTCAAACAGCACTTGACCTGTTAGATCACTGAAATTGATTTCCTTATATCTTGAGTGAAATCCATTTTAAAACATTTAACTATATGTACTTCCCTTTATTAAGGCATATATTAAGATATATGGTTCGGCTTTTTTTTAGTATATAGTTTGAAACACTTAAAGTGGATTTTTCTAAACAAATGTAAGACCTTTAAATTCATGGAATCAATTTTTCATACCTCACCAAGCCTAACATGCTTGATCTTACAACCTTCTTAGATGTAGATGAATTTTAAGTGGAGGGATATGGACGATTTTAAAACGCTACCAGTTGAATTCTAAACATCCAAAAACAATTAGCATCGAAATGTGCTAATTTGTGGGGAAATTTGGAAGGAAGATGCTTAGAAAAGTTATCTGCTATTCTCTACTGCTAGACATTCATTCGCTCTACTTTCAACTTTTGGTTCAACTTACAATTGTGAACAGTATTTATTGCAAATGAAAGCTGTGTTAATTAAAATAGGTTACATACACTTCACTACTCAGAAATAACTACATATGTATCTGCCATATGTATTAGCGAATAGCATTCAAGATAATGCGCTCATTAATTGATACAGACAATCACATTTGGAAGAGTTTGTATACTTATTTTCTTTTCTATAATTAAAAATAACTATAAATTATTCTAAACCAAAATGAGTTTTTATTAATAATTTAATAAATAAAAGATACTTTTTAATAGCATTATATTATGCATTTGTTGTCATTATTGGGCTAATGTTAAAAAGATAAACCCCTTATTGTTAAACGGACAAACAATTAAAACAGGAATTGTTTATTGTTTATTTATTTATTGTTTATCTCTAATTAAACCTTGTAATTAATACAATAATGGCGGAATAATATGAAGAAATAATAATTAGTCAGTAATAGTCAGTAATATTTGTTATAATATTACAAAACATAACTTGTTTGACATCACTATTGAATAAAATTTAGAAACTGTATTTGAATTAAAGGGAAATAATTAGCCTGTTTTATTTGCGCTAATATTTCTAATATTTTGTTTCTTATTTTTCTTTATAAAAGACTAAAGGGCCGACAACGTAAAACATCATAATGACCCAACTGTAAAAAGTAGTTGAAAATTATATAAATATTATGTGACTAAAGAATTCTATGCACATTTCTTAAACATGCATTAACTACCCAGTCGGTATGATTACTACGTATGAATTCCACTCAACGATAGTCAACAGCACATTTTTGACTAGTTTAAACAAATTAAAGTTATAACTGAGAACAAAATATAATCAATACAAGCAGTTGCTAGGGCCTCTTCTTGATAGCGAAATTATAATGTTTACATAATAATTGCCATTAATGTAAAAGTTTAGAAATAGAATATTGTATTTGATATATATGCAAATAAAAAGGATGATACTAATACGTTTATACTTTAAATATTAAATCGCTTTTGACGATTTTCTCTATACATTTCCTTAAACAGGGTTAAACTAATTGTCTTATAAAAATAATAAAACAAGTATAATAGAGCAGGTTGATATTTAGGCTGTTGGCACGCTAATCGATTTAGAAATCCTATTTCGGCTCACTATTAGCAAAAGGTTGTCGACCACTGGTGTAGTCTATGCACTGTTTAGTCTATGCACTGTGTAGTCTGTGCACTGTTTCTAACACAAGTTGCACTTGATAAAGATGGGATTGACCTTTGAGCCCTTTAAAGTCCATTCATTTCAGCCTTGACACTCAATGCAAATGTCCCATCACATGAAAACATCCCTGGATTGTCTACCCTAGAAACTCAATGATTTGTAACTTTGATTTGTTACAAAGTAAAATATCTGACCGGGATAAACTCCCTAGATGGTGTTTTTTTTTATTTGGGAAAAAAAAACGTGGGAGGCTATAAATGTTATGTCCTTTTGACGTTAAACACTGCTCGAGTGCTCGCCCTTGTAAAATATAAAAAATGTACGTCCTTTTACTGTGCTTTCCACAGTTCCAAATGTTAAGATTTCTAACTAAACTATACCCACGTATTTTCTCTTGTGATTTTAATTTAAAATGAATTTCAAACCGTTTGTACTTTATCTATCCCAAACTAGCCCGTCTTAGACATTGATTATTGCCCTTTCCTCAACCTATTCTTATCAACAAGCTATAGGGCGTTTGCAATCACGTGACAAAAAGCACGTGATTTGTGTTTACTTTGAGTAATGGTGTACAAGTAATAATGGCCGCTGTATTAATAAAGTTTCATATAGGCTCGAGCTTTTTTTAAATGATGTGTTGTGTTTTAAGTCTTATTAAGATTTAATATGTATTATGTATGTTAAATAAAATAGGCTATTTTATTATTATCATAGACATAGATCATAGACGATGTGAGCCTATTAGTGACTTGACTAGACTAGATATTCACCAACACTATCACTTGACATCGTAGCCTAGCCTACGAAACATTAAAAGTGTAGGCCTATAAAGTGAAATTGAAAGTGTAAATAGGTCTAGCCGGCCCTAGCCTAATCACATTAATCAATTTATCTACAGTACTACTATTTACCTCCTTATTTTTTAGTAGGATAGCCAATATTCAGATTTGAATTTTGCATGATAAAGAGCAACTTCACTTTCAGCACGTTACACTTGTACATCAAGTGGGTTCTTATATTTACACAAATACGTCACTAAAAATAGAGTCAAAACCTAAGCCACGCCCACTGAGAACGCTCTATACTGTTAGTGACAACAAAAAGTCGCGCTTGATCCTACATCCTACAGCTTACATATCCCGTAGTCTGTTGTACCGTTGGGGTGACACAGATGACATGTACACCAGCCTCCTCCATTCCTCCCCTCTCTCAGCCTTTCTCAATGCGTCGCACAGTTTTATTCCTGTCCGCTCACCGATGTTATCCTCCCATCGTTTCCTTTGTCTTCCTCTCTCTCTCTCCCACCTCTGATGTTACCCTAAGGAATGGTTGATACAATTTTATAATAACGCTTGTTTATTAATTATTTATGTGCATATTATGGTCAAACAAAAAGTGCAAATTTAAAAAAAAAGTAAAGTACCGACAGACCAAATTGATCATAGGGCCGGCGAAGAAGCGTACACCAGTTTATGTGGCCAGACATACTAATGGATGGTGTGGCCAGTAAATGCCCGGTCGCCTTTACCATACCATAAATATAGTAAGGTACCCATTAGAGCTGGGTAGACTTAAGGACACCCTCCAGCCCCGTGAACACGTTTTTAGTCTTCGCCAGGATTCGAACCCATAACATCCGGTGCGCCACATAAAAAAGTAAAACTAAAGTATCATCCAATTATTAACTCATTCCTAATAGTGTGTATATATATTTTTTATTTTGGAGGACACATTTATAATGTGTCATTTCAACTTAACTAAGTCTTTATCTCAAGTGATGCAGTCATGTTTTTTATGAAGGACAATTCGTTTAACAAACAAATTAAACTATAAATGGCAATTAATCATCTGAGTAAGACGCAGTCAAATGTTTTTATAAACATGATTGGATTAAACTAAACTATTTAACGTATTATCACTTTGAGCAGACACTCTGTTAGTTTACTAATACACATTCAGAGAGCAAATAGCTTGTAACTGTATAGTTCGACAACAGAAAGATAATCTTATATTTGTAATCATTTTATATTATTTCAATGAGTTAATACTTATATAAATAGTTCAACCATTATAGATTTGAATACACATCCTTCTCTCATAGTACCATTTTTTTTTACTTCAGCCAATTACTGGGGAATTAAGTGAAACTGTCCTATGTCTTTAGCCTGGCAGAAAATGGAAAATTTTTCATTGGATTTTCCAATGTCAGTTTCTGTGAACCTTTAAGCCAGAATACGTCATATTAAATTTACACAAATGACGAGTTTCATTTGAGATGAGATTTTTTTCTTTAGATTTTCTTTTTTATATATTTTGGTTGAAAGCTTGACAAAGATGGGAGCTAAAGAGTTGATTTGTGGCAGGCTAAGCAGTCTGTAGAGCTCAACTTGACATGACAGCCGTGGACGGAGGATGAAATCTTGCTTTAGAGTGACGAGATGGTTAATGTATCTCTCTTTGTCTGTAGAGCTTTCCTTTAGCTCTGGTTCATCTGGTGCAGTGACAGAATGTCTGATTGATTGCGATGTCATATAACTTCACGATAATGTACGTCTTCAAAAATAGATTTACTTATTGACGTCTTAGACTATGTACATTATTTGGCGTCATATAATAGATTCACTTTTACAGGTTGTAGAATAGATTTGTTAGGAAATGTTGGAGACTGGATGAGTTAATATTTTGTCGTAGACTAGATTCGCTAAAAGACGTCATAGACGAGTTTCATTAGGTTTGATTACCTTTTATACATTTTAGGCTAATTCAGGGATTGGCATTCTACGGAACGCGTGATTAACGTGTTACAATAAATGGCACGCCTGGGACCCCCCTAACCCCAACAAGGATATGTTTTCATTACAAGTCAAAACAGCGTAGTCTGCATAACCAATGTCAAACTTCATGAAAATCACATTAAATTTAGACTTTTAAAGATTTGGATAGTTTGTGTGTGAACATCTCTTCATTGGACTAGCTATCTGTGAAGGAATATAATAATATTGGCAAAACAGTCAATTTTAACGTCTCTGACCCTCAATTGTTTTACAAGCTATTCCCGAATCTTCTACAAGAAAGTGATATTGTCTATTAACTGGCTTAGACGAGGAAAAGTCTTGAATAGATTCCTTTTCTGTGTGTATAAAAATAATTTTTTTTCCGGATATGAGGAGGACTGGCTGGTAAATCTGATGTTTCTGATTGACCTAAGGAAACATTTAAAAATGTTCAGCTTGCATTTACAAAGACAGGATCAAATAGCACTGAGACTGTTTGGCCACTGTAATTTGCTTTGAAACTGGATATACCTTGCAGAAAAGTCAATATCAAAACATTAAAATACTCCCCTAATTGAAGGCATATTAAAATAGATAGATGGGCTTTTCGAGAAGTACATTGAAGCAAACATGGCGGAGACGTTTACAATTAATGCACAAATGTTTTCATACCTCATCAAGCCTGACTGTCGACAGGATGTGCCGCGTAGCAAACGGTACGGTCTACACAGTCACATGCACTCATCTGCATCTCCCCACCTGCGGATTTCTCCTGGATCATTTAACATGGTGGCTCGCTCGTATTCCTGCACTGCCGCCCGGTTGCACAAATTCCAGACTTTAGGCCTGGAAATCTAGGCACCGGCTTGGCGAGACTGGTTGTTGCGGACATGACTTTTTACCCACCGTGTCTCGGTGGCTCTCGCCGGTGCCATGGAAATCTCGGACGGGCAACAATGCGTGTCCACCATGCGTTATCTAACCTGTGTACTCTTAATGGGAGCGTATCGGTGGTTTACACACTTCGCTACACTTTGAGACACATGGCTACAGAAGTGAGTCACCATACCTGAATACCTGCTATAATTACGCCATGTTCGTACGTTATTGAGATCCACCTTATGGTGTTACGCACAATTAACAACATTATTTTGGCGACCAGAAATGTGTCAATTTTTTAATAGTTTTTGATGAGAGATGTAAACAAGAAAATTGACAAACAAAAATTCGTTTTTAAAATTACCGAAAATATCCGAAAAGAAAATATATATTCAAGAAGCTTTACGTGTTTATGGTTGGTTACGGTAATCGGTGATTCTCCAATACTTTATGCCTTATATGTTTTGGGTCATTTAACGGACGTCCATAAACAAAATCTAAACTTTTTGAGAGCAAGTAAACAATATAAAAACATGGCCTATCCCAAGCGTGCAATTTTTTAAAAGAAATGTTATAGTCTATTACTGGTTACTCGACGCTCCTTTAAAAAAGAAGATTATTTACTTCCTGACCCAGTAACATATTTATCGTCTACACTGGTCTATAAATATTTTACAACAAATAAATATCCAAAGATTTTTAAGCTATTGACAGCTACACTTGAGGCTTTTAACTAGAATTGGGTTTGAATTTTGAATATCAAAGAAGCTGTTTTAGGGGCTAAGAAAAAAGCGCTACAGATCTATCACTAGCATATCATGATATTCTTTCATAGATTTTCAGCTTTGTCTTCTTTTTTTTTAATTTGTATCTTGTTATATGATTTCCGTTGCCCGGTACCGGGTTTCATCCCGGCATTAGAAAAATTAAGATGTATACGTCATCGAATGTAACAAAAACAAATTAATTTGTACAGAAATTTAGTGGGGGGAGGGGGGGGTGAATAATTTCATGGTTGGAGCTCAAAGCAATAATCGTCAGCTCAACAGAATTCAAGTAGACAACCACAAGGTCATTCACTGCGGGTCACGCTGACCGCACCCGCATGTCAACAACGTCTTTTATTTTCCAGGCATCCTCCTCATCCGTAACAGTTGTGATCTAAAAGTTCAACAGAGCACGACAATGGACAATCTAATCTCAAGGCAGATCCGAACAACAACAACAAAACAGAAAACAAACAAACGCAACGACACACAATTTTAATCATCTATTCATACATTTGTTAAAGGGGGGGGGGGAGGGAAAGGGAGAGGAGAAGGTTGAAGTGATTAATGAATATGCTTTAATTAAAACCGGTCCATGGATCTATTACGTCATCCTTGCTTTGTGTAAGATGACGTCACAGCTTCCATCATCCGCTATGGACCAACATTTCCCTCCATCTTCCTCGTTAAAGTTAGAAGACGAGAATTTAAAAAAAAATAATTTGATAAATCTATTGGAAATATGAGAAACGTATTAGTAGAGTCTGGTGAGACAAAACTGATCATAAGTCTAGTGAAGCAGCGTTCACCAGTTTCTGTGCATACGAGGGAATGTGTGGCCAGCACAATGCCCAGCCGCCTCAACTTTACCCCCACTAATGACAGGTACCCATCAGAGCTAGGTAGACTCAGGGGCACCCTCAAGTCCCGGAAAAAAATCCTAGCCTGCACCAGGATTCGAACCCAGATTTACTAGATTTGCTTTAACGCCTTGGATAATGTTAACCTCTTTATTTCACCTCACAGACTTTCTGATTTATTGAAAATCTATTTTAAATTTATATTTTTTTTGCAACGTTTCATGAATGCCTACCTGTAGACTATATAAAAATAATTTTTATGGCAGGGGTCGGCAACCTTTTGCTAACAGTGTGCCGAATTAGGATTCTAAATCATTCAGCGTGCCAACAGTCTAAAATTAATCGTTACAAAGTTTTATATTTAATACAATATTAAGATGATTATCTTCCTCTCTCCTTGCATTTATATTTTATACAATATTTTATTACTAAACATTCACATTAAAAAATGTATGGTTATTATTGTCTTAACATTATCATTTATTAGTCAAGATGAGGATCTAACACCTGTTTATATTAATTATAATTTTATCTCAGTTTAACCGAGATCTCCTTTAAAGACCAAGTGAAGAGCTTTTTATCAAAATTTAGTTAACATTAGATTTTGATAATAAATAGTGTATTCAGTATCTGAATGTTAATAAAAATCCTTTAAACAAAATCTCAAAGATAACTTTTAAGTAATTAGTTCAATATTTGCACTTAAATGTGGGTGTTTTTTGGACGACAAATCCAAATCTCGTAGCCATTTGAGATGATTTTATTTCCGGCAACATAGGAAAGTGACGTAAGAGAAAGAATTTAGAGTAGGAAAAATGAATATTGTCATGTGTTTTGAATCTATTGCCACATGTTTTGAATCTTTTCCCGGTTCTTATTTTTAACAAAATGGTTAAACATAGATTTATAGTGTCGAGTTTTGTTTATTTGTTTTCTTTCTCAAACGTCACTGCCATATGAGGCTATTCCAAATCTCGTTCCTTTGAGAAAAACCTCTTCACTTGGTCTTTAATGTTTTTCAATTTATTTACATATTGCTTCTTTGCAAATATTGTTAAACGAAATAAATACTTTGTTTTCATACAAACTGGGTAACTAATGTAATGTTTGAAAATATACATATAAATTCTTTGATAATATAACTTTTATATAATTTTTTAATATAATTTTCAATCACTTTTTACAATTTGATAATGTTAAAGTTATAAATTGTAAGCCATTTATTTTATAGTGAAAGATTAAAGAAAAAGGAAGAAACATTAGAAATATTAGCTAAAATAAAACGTGTTAATTATATCCCTTTAATTAAAACACTTTTCCACATTTAATTTGATAGTGATGAAAAAAAGTATGCTTTGTATTATAAAAAATTATTATCTCTTTATATAATCCAACATTATTGTATTCATTAATTATTAAAATAATTTACTTTTAATAATTATGTTTAATTAAAGAAGATTAGCATAAAAACTCTTTTAAATGAAATTAATCTGTATGAATTAATGAGCGGTCAATTGTAAGTGACCTCTTTGTATGCTTAGAACAGCTTTCAAGTGTGATAAAATCTGTTCACAAGAATAAGTTGAACCAAAAGCTGAAAATAAAAAAAGTTAATGCCTAGCAATTGAGAAAAGCAGATGACTTTCCTAAGCAGATTCCTTCTAGATTTTTTCCGCAAATGGACACATTTGGATGTCCATTTTTTAAATGTTTAAAATTCCACCTGCTGCATTTTAAAATCGAAATAAACTAACGCTTAAAAACACAGTTTTTATTATACTCCGTCTCTTTGTAAACTAAGTTTATATTTAATTTATATTTTGATTAAAATAAATATAAGTGATATCATACCTTATGAATTTCCACACGAAAATTTTGCGCATTCTTTTTTTTTCTAGCATTGGCCCGCAAAAAAACATAAAAAGATAACTCGCTTTGTTTCGGCTATATTGTGTATTTTTCATTCTATTTATTTTGTAAAAACGAACATATCCGAAAAGTTTATTTACTTTCGTCTCTTCCGGTAGAGGCAGTTATGTTTCCATTTTCTTCGATTCGTAAATTGGTCGAAGGTATTAGTGACTATTCCAAAGGCTATGATGCTGAAAATTTGATAGAATGTATTGTTAGTCTGGACAAGTCTACGACCCAAGTTTCAGCTCGATTGGACGACGGGAAGTGGTCCAAAAATCGATGCAAAGGTTTGCTAACAACCAAGCAAGCAGACAGACAGAAATACAAGAGAAGGGAGTAAATATTCCTTCACTTAAAAAAAGATCTACGTCTAAGAAAGTTGCAATATAATATAATATAATATAATATAATATAATATAATATAATATAATATAATATAATATAATATAATATAATATAATATAATATAATATAATATAATATAATATAATATAATATAATATAATATAATATAATATAATATAATATAATATAATATAATATAATATAATATAATATAATATAATATAATATAATATAATATAATATAATATAATATAATATAATATACATTTTGAAAGTATTGCCTTTGATTACAATACTCCGCTTTAAGTGCTTCGATGTACTTCTGAAAAAGCCAACTTTCAATATTAATTTATGCCTTACTATCAGTTAAATGTTTTGAAAGATATGTGAAGTTTTAATGCAAATCCATTCCAGTGGTGCTTGTAAGTGTGTTCAACTTACTGAAATATGTCGCTATGTCATTCAGAAATATCGGCTTCAACAGTTTTCCTAATTTTGAACTGGAAAATGTTGTTTTTCTAAATCAATAAACAACCCCTCTTGGAGGTCTTTCGCGTGCCATTGAAAAAAGATCTGCGTGCCAAGTTTGGCACGAGTTCCTTCGGTTGCCGACCCCTGTTTTATGGAATCCACATGTTCAATAAGTTATTTTTCGGAAACCGTTAAAAACTTTATTTAGTTTTTAAAGTTGCTAATTGTGTTTAAGTAAAGTTACATAGATTTATTTTTGTTTGTCTTAAGATTACACAATTATAAGATTAGAGGTCCATTTTACATTAAATATTTTAGAAAAAAAAAAACACTATAGATTAATTTAACTATATAATAATATGAAAATAATAAGACTCGACGCTCGCCTCAAGCGTTGGACGCACGGATTGTCTATATAGACAGACGGGCCTCTTTAACATAAGAAAAGAAGCAAATAAATTCTCTAAATATTAAAATGTTAACCAGTTAACCCCTACAAACCTGGGACGCGCAAATCATTGCAAATGATAATGAAATGATTATGCTGACGACGCTCAACCTTTAAACCATAACATCGATAGAATAACGTCACGTCATTTTGTCCAGTACATGTCCTGTTTAGTTCAAACTATTTTCTTTTTCTCCCAAAAAACTGATTATATGATTTTTGTTGTCTTGATCTCCGAGACTATGTTCAGGCAACAAAATAGTCTTAAATCTCCTGATCACAAAGTTAGAGACTTCTCCATGACACACAACTTTGAAACATATAAACAATTTTACACTAAAAATCATATTTAAGGCCAGGGGCGAAGCTACGAATTTTTCCAAGGGTGAGTGGGGGGGGGGGGGGGGCTGAACTTTCGCGTAAGAAATATTTATCATATTTTTAGCAAATATAGTAAAAAAAAACTGTTAAAAAATTATTTTCACAAAATTCAGGAAGGGGGGTGAGGGGGATAGCCTCCTCCCTCCCCGTGGCGTCGCCCCTGTATAGGGCAGCATGTTTGTTTTGTTTAAACCCTTAATTTTATATTTAATAAAGGTTTCTATCGAATGTTTATCTTTATTTCAATTAAGGGACATAATCAAATCAAGTCTTTTATTTATTTGTTCAATCGAAACCGTTTATAAAACTAAAGACCGTATGAAAATCAAGGACTATAATTCAACCAATTACAACATTGAATTTAAGCGCAAGACTAAAATGCCGCCAATGCAACTGTATTCAATCAGACATGCACAACATTAATACAGACAAAATAAAACCAATCGCTGCTTATTGTTTTACACCGATAATGCAACCCAAAGTAATAACTTTACATTTTATTTTACAAGAAATTAACAAACCACACGAAATGACTAATTTGAAAACTAAAAATTATAGATTTACCTCTTTTAACTAACACTTAATTTTTAATCATAAAATTTTCACTTTACATTAAAACCTTTAAAAAAAAAACTTTACTGAATAAAAATCGCACCCTTTATTAAAATTTACGAAATAATACAAATACTAATTTGTCATCTATTCATTCCATCTAAAACCCAACCCAAATATCTATTACATATATTTGGCTGTTTTTATCTGTTAAAATATCTGTAGTTGTCTATAATTGTTTATTGTGTATAATTGTTCTCATTTCTCCCCCTAGAGGGCGAATCCTGCTGTGGCATTTTATACATGGGAACAATTTTTGTTACACTCGCCCCCCCCCCCAACATATTTCTCCCTCGAGATCCTCTTTATCTCCAGCGCCCCAATTCCACACTGAACGCCTCCCAAGAATCACCCTAAATGTCTGCAAAGGAAAAACTGAGGGAAGGGGGAGAGGGGGATTAGGGTGACAGTCTCACAGAAAAGTTTCAGTCGGAGGAAAATAAGGGCCTCTACACCCCGAAATGGAAACATTTTCCAGTTATTAACTATCCTCGTTCCCCCTGCCTATACTCCCCTTTTTCGCCCCCTCCCGTCCCCACCAAGACATGGGCTGTAAGTGATAGCTCGCCTTCAGACTACGTGTTGATCACAGTCTGAGACTAAAGACGAGGGAGGGGGAGGGGTGATGTTTGGGGTGGGGGCGGCATAAAGATCAAGGGGAGATAACTTTTAAAAATACAAGAGTTTAAAAGGGACGTAATCAAACACTAGGATTTTACTGCGACCAGTTTCCGATGCTTTAAAACCTGTGGTTATAAGCAGTCTTGGATGTTCTTTTAAAATAAATACTCTTCTCATGTTATCCCTAATTATTTGATCATCATGAAACTACATGTTATGAAGGAACTAATCCCCCCTGTCCCCTACTAAACCTCCCCTATCAATACCTTCACCCCCTCTTCCTTTCCTCGATCTGGCTGTCGGTGCTTTTTAATCTAGGTGAGCTCCCTTGGATCTGGATTTCCTCCCGCGTTGATCTCCCCTTTAGATAATTATAGGCCTTATATTGCACGCTTTACTTCCTATTGGTGCTTCAGAGTTTTTAAATTGATCAATGACGTAGAAGTTCAAAGTACGGAAATCCGTTTGGACCATTTTTGTCTAAATTTTATAATATTTTTTTTATTACGTTTTCTTTCGTGTAGCCATTGAAGTTTGAATTTTAAATCCTGATGACATTCAAAAGAAGAAACGCAAAAATTTATCCTGAACCGGAATTAACCTTTTTTTTTAAAGTCCCACTAGTCTCGATTAAGCTTACATAAACTGAAAATTCTTGACGATAAACGAAAAAAAAATGCTTCAGATATTTGTATGCCTATCAAGTAAAGTAAGGTAAAGTAAAGTAAAGTAAAGTAAAGTAACGTAACGTAAATTAAAGTAAAGTACAGTAAAGTAAAGTAAAGTAAAGTGAAGTAAAGTAAAAGTAAAAGTAAAAGTAAAAGTAAAAGTAAAAGTAAAAGTAAAAGTAAAAGTAAAAGTAAAAGTAAAGTAAAGTAAAGTAAAGTAAAACAAGAAAACCATAAAAACACAGTTTTTATCATACTCCCTTTATTTGCAAACTAAGTTTACTATCATGTAATTAAAAAATATCTGTGTCGCAAATCTCAAAAATATCTCCTTACTCCGTATGAATTGTTCTAAAAATAATCTTAGCGCATAATTTTTTTTTTCTAGCTTTGCGCCGAAAAAGTATACAAAGTTGCACAGGCATTTTTAACGCGAAATCAAAATTTTTCTTATACTTTCCTTTTAAGAAATGAATATTGTCATAAGTGTAGTATTATTAATTTGTTTTAACTGAAAATTTATAGGATGTATTGTTAGGCGCCACAAGTCTGCTGTCCAAATTTCAGCTTGATCGGGAGTAATAAAAAAGTATCCCGTCGGACTAAATTAAGGGGCGTGGGAGAATAAGTGTGACAGTCTCACCGAAAACTCAGGGGACATAATTATAAACCAAAAAGTAAAGATAGGCCAATTTAAAAAAAACACAGATATAATAGACGAATTGTTAAAAGTAGACGAATTGTTAAAAGTTAGTTTAACATTACCACAAAGTAAAAACTACTAAATCTTAGTAAAAATCGTACAATAATGGTTCACAAATTTATTTTTACCGTAAAGTAATATTAAATAAAATGAAAACAAAGTAAATTGCTTAAAATATTAACAAACAACTAATTTAGAAGACAAGCTAGAATAAGTAATGCTTTTTATAATGGTATAAGTTCATCTTCTTATGTTTGGTTTAATTTTATATTTATGAGACAGGAGTCATTACTACTTATTAGTTTTCTTATTGGAGTTAAACTTATAAGCAAAACGAAGAAAATAAATGTATGCAGATAAAAGTTGACCTGGGCTAGGTCTATTTCTAATGATGCTGATACTTTGTGTATACCTTATGTTTTAACTAGTATGTATGCTCGTCAAAATGAAGGAGAAACGCATGACTACAATATGAATTGTTAAAAAAAATTAAAACAATAAAAACAAAGAAACAAAAAAAGAAAAACGTTTGCAGCAAGGGGGAAAACCAGGAAAGATCAAACAACACATAATTTAAAAGTATTTTTGAAAGGCAAATTACTCTAAATATTTTTTTTAACGGCGCTACAGTTTATTACTTTAATATAATGACTACTATTTTATTTTGAAATGAACAACATAAAAAAGCAATATAGTTGACATAAAACTACAATTTGTTTCGAAGGCCGTTATCAATTTATGTATTGAACTTTTGTCCCGAATACGTAAAACGGCCTAAAAGTCCATAGAGAAAAAACATATACGACTAAACATATAATTTAACTCACGATAAGTATATATATATATATACACACACACTGATGCTAGTATGAAATAGCAAAATGAAAGTGTGCAAAACAAAATTGGAAAGTTGATACATCTCACTTTGGGGCCTAGTGGTGGGATAGTTAACACGACTCGTTTTCATGATCATTATAGCTTTTTCACGTTTGAAATTCAAACGTCAATTAACACATTCCAATAATATTTAAATTATAATGTTATTTGACATAGTCCAGCAAAGTATAAAATTCTAATGTTGTGTGACATAATCCAGAAAAGTATAAAATTCAAATGTTATTTGACATAGTCCAGGAGAGTATAAAATTCTAATGTTGTTTGACATAGTCCAGGAAAGTATAAAATTCTAATGTTGTTTGACATAGTCCAGGAAAGTATAAAATTCTAATGTTGTTTGACATAGTCCAGGAAAGTATAAAATTCTAATGTTGTTTGACATAGTCCAGGAAAGTATAAAATTCTAATGTCATTTGAAATAGTCCAGGAAAGAATATAAATTCTAATGTTGTTTGACATAGTCCAGGAAAGTATAAAATTTTAATGTTGTTTGACATAGTCCAGGAAAGTATAAAATTCTAATGTTGTTTGACATAGTCCAGGAAAGTATAAAATTCTAATGTTGTTTGACATAGTCCAGGAAAGTATAAAATTCTAATGTTGTTTGACATAGTCCAGGAAAGTATAAAATTCTAATGTTGTTTGACATAGTCCAGGAGAGTATAAAATTCTAATGTTGTTTGACATAGTCCAGGAAAGTATAAAATTCTAATGTTGTTTGACATAGTCCAGGAAAGTATAAAATTCTAATGTTGTTTGACATAGTCCAGGAAAGTATAAAATTCTAATGTTGTTTGACATAGTCCAGGAAAGTATAAAATTCTCATGTCATTTGACATAGTCCAGGAAAGTATATAAATTCTAATGTTGTTTGACATAGTCCAAAAAAGTATAAAATTCTAATGTTGTTTGACATAGTCCAGGAAAGTATAAAATTCTAATGTTGTTTGACATAGTCCAGGAAAGTATAAAATTCTAATGTTGTTTGACATAGTCCAGGAAAGTATAAAATTCTAATGTTGTTTGACATAGTCCAGGAAAGTATAAAATTCTAATGTTGTTTGACATAGTCCAGGAAAGTATAAAATTCTAATGTTGTTTGACATAGTCCAGGAAAGTATAAAATTCTAATGTCATTTGACATAGTCCAGGAAAGTATAAAATTCTAATGTTATTTGACATAGTCCAGGAAAGTATAAAATTCTAATGTCATTTGACATAGTCCAGGAAAGTATAAAATTCTAATGTTGTGTGACATAATCCAGGAAAGTATAAAATTCTATTGACATTAAACCTATTCCAAGAGTGCATACAATTTGATATCGAAAAGTATTAAAAATGTAAATGTCATTTACCGCATGGATTCGCTAATGTAACTTTCAAACAAGGTTAATTGTATTTATGCAAAACATAGATATAAATACGAGTAAGATTTCCGATACAGATCTTCTTTCTTTTGTTATAGACCAACTTCAACACGTATTCCCGTCATGGATACGTTATATTCCGGATGGGACACATTACGTCATCCTTTACTGGGATGTCAGACCGGAAGTGAGGAGATGGGCGTCTGAAGAAGGGAAATAAAAAAAGAAAACCGACTTTTCGGCCACATTTACCTAATTCTCCCTGTATTGAATGGAAAACGTTATTGTCCGTATTGAGAAAATGTATAGACTTTAATCTAATATAGTCTAGTGTCGTTCTAAAACATATTGACAATGATTACGTAATGAAATGTTTATGCATGTCTAGCTTTACAGTTAGTTTTAATTCCAAACTAGTACAGACAGTGATTGATTTCCAATGCTTTGATTGAGACAAATAAAACGTCACAATTTGCGTGACAATATAACAATAAAATAAACCCTGTTCTTTTGTCACGGAAATGGTGTTTCTTGTATTCTCAACTTAATGATCAGGATTATTTTAGGACGTGTAAGATGAGTTTGTCACGAAATGTCATTCGTATGTTGACTTCTGTGGCATTATATAAGTTTAACTTGACATGCGCAGACACTACGTCTGGCGTACTAAAAGCATTCATTTCCCACCGATGTAATGTTTGACCAAAACAGTTGTTTTTGGCTATTTATTTGTTTGTTGTTGTTATTTTGTTTTTTTCGCAGGCTTAGGATTAGTGCTCGTTTTAATTCAATTGTATGTCTCCTGTTTTCAAGGACTAGTCAACTTGGTCGGTCTCCAACTATTCCTTGTTTTGGACTAGATCCCGTTAAAAGCATATGTCCCGAAACTTCAAAATATTGCACATTTCATCACATTTTCTACTGCTTTTTTAAGTTTAGTTCTTCAGGGAAAAGCGACTACTCGTCAAAGAAGCCATCACTGCTGCCAAGGTCCTGCATTTCCACGACCGCATCAAGCATGCCTCGTCGCCCGGGGAGCTTCACTTAATCTTGTCCTCCCTTCTTGGCTCTTCTACCTCAACGCCCCTCCCCACCACCCGCCCACTCAACGACCTCCCTGATCACTTCTCACAGTACTTTCAGCAAAAGATTGCGACTCTGCGCTGTTCCCTGGATCAGGATGTCTACAGCCCATCTCCACCCTCTCCCACTTTCTCGGGCTCCCCGCTCACCAGCTTCCTTCCTGTAACCATTGACCTTGTCAAGCGCATCATCACAAGGACCCCCATCAAGACCTGTGAGCTTGACCCTATGCCCGGCTTCCTGTTTGCCAAGTGCTTGGACAGGCTTCTGCTGTTCATCACAGATATTATTAACACCTCTCTATCCACGGGCGTGGTCCCGGACTGCTTCAAATCCGCAATTGTCCGCCCACTCTTAAAGAAGCCCGGACTCGATGTAAATGAGTGCAAGAACTACCGCCCAGTATCCAACCTACCCTTCCTTTCCAAGATCCTGGAGCGTGTTGTCCTTGAGCAGTTAAATGCCCATCTGTCTCTACATTCGCTGATGCCCGCGCACCAGTCTGCGTATCGCCACCATCACAGCACTGAGACAGCGCTTCTGCGGATCACCACTGACCTCCTAAACGCCTCTGACAGAGGTCTCGTCTCTGCCCTGGTGCAGCTTGATTTGTCTGCTGCCTTCGATACGATTGACCACCACCGACTAATTGATCGCCTCAGGTCTACATTTGGCATTCAAGACATCGCCCTCTCCTGGTTCATGAACTATCTTCAGAATCGCTCCCAGACCGTTATGATTGAGTCCATATTCTCACAGCCTGTTCACGTCTGCTATGGTGTGCCGCAGGGGTCTGTCCTTGGTCCACCTCTTTTCACCCTTTACACTCAACCCCTATCCTTTGTCATCGAACGCCACAACCTCAAATATCATTCTTTCGCCGATGACACCCAGCTGTATAACAGTGCAGAGCCTGAGGACTTCGACAGGCTCCTTGCTTCCATCTCCATCTGTTTCCTGGACATCCAGAGCTGGATGACGGAAAACAAGTTGAAGCTTAACAGTGAGAAGACTGACGCTCTTATCGTCGGTACGAGACAGAGGGTCGTGTCCCTCACTGCGTCCGATCTTCAGCTGGCTGATGCAACTGTGCCTTTCTCCCCGACTATCAAAAGCCTTGGCGTCTATCTGGACTCCACGCTGTCCATGCAAACCCACATCTCCTTCCTCACCAAAATCTGCTTCTTCCATCTGCGTCGTATTGCCGCCATCCGTCGTTATCTCACCAAGGAAGCTTGTGTTAAGCTCATCATCTCTCTCCTATTTTCCCGCTTGGACTATTGTAATTCGCTTTTGGCTGGTCTCCCGGCCTCCTCCCTTCAAGGACTCCAACGTATCCAGAACTGCGCAGCCCGACTAGTTCTCAAGAAGAAGAAGTCAAATGATATCAATCCTCTGCTCCGATCTCTGCACTGGCTACCCATCAACAACCGGATCTCATATAAGCTGGCTTCCCTCTGTTATAGGTGCTTGAATAACTGCGCCCCGGATTATCTTCGCTCTTGTATGGAGCTCTACACCCAGTCCCGCCCACTTCGTTCGGCATCTGACGCGCTTACTCTGCGGATCCCTCGTGTGAGGCTAGTGTCCGCTGGCGAACGTTCATTTTCCTACGCAGGACCGTCCGCTTGGAATCACCTCCCACTACAGCTTCGCCAGAGCCCTAGCTATGACACCTTCAGGAGCCGGCTGAAGACTCACCTATTTCGTCAGCAGAATTAGCGTATTACTATATATTTCGTTGTCTGTCTGTATTCTGTAACTGTCGTCTGCGCATAGAACTGTCACCAACGGGATATGCGCTATATAAGCACCGTTATTATTATTATTATTAATATTGATTATTTATTTTAAAAATCTTGAATTCATGTAAATTATGAATTCATGTAAATTACGAATTCATGTAAAATATGAATTCATGTAAATTATGAATTCATGTAAATTATGAATTCATGTAAATTATGAATTCATGTAAATTATGAATTCACGTAAATTATGAATTCATGTAAATTATGAATTCGTGTATTGAATGCATGTAAATTATGAATTCATGTAAATTATGAATTCATGTAAATTATGAATTCATGTAAATTATGAATTCATGTAAATTATGAAATCATGTAAATTATGAATTCATATAAATTATGAATTCATGTAAATTATGAATTCATGTAAATTAAAGGTAAAAATAAATATGATGGCATAAACTTTAAAAATATAAATTGTCAGTGCTCATAAACTCTCGGAACCGTAGACTTTTCTCAAGTAGCCCTAAAGTTCTGTGGACCCCAACTTGGTCATCACTGGGTTATAGTGATGAAGTATCAATAGAGGTAAACTTCATATTTCAGCCAGCGAGTAAATACATCAATGCATGATTAAGTCATTATTGAAAACATGAAACAATTATTGTAACGTGTGTCTTATATGCTTGTATATGTCGATTAAAAAAATAATGGGTCACAAATTATTGAAATAATCTAGGCAGACACACAAAACGAATAGTAAACGCTGATCTATAAAATTGAAATAAACTATGAAAACATAAATACCAAGAGTTGTGTTATGCGAACTGAGTTGTGTTATGTGAACTGACTTCTAGGGGAAAAAGTTTCAGGATAAAAGTAAATTCAATTCATCTTTTAGAAAAATAATAAGGGTTTAGTGTTGTTTTTGTATCTTTTAAGGACCTCTGTGTTATAGAGGATTGTGTTGACAGTATCACATACTTTGACATTGTTAGGCGCTATCCATGCAACATATTCAGACTGAAATAAACAAATATTTCTCAAGATTTGAGAATCTTTTTAAGAAAAAAAACAGTCTGGGGCTAGACCGCTAGACCACAAAACATTCGTGTTTTGAAAAAAAAATTTATATGAATATCTTATCTTATCTTATCTTATAAGTTTACAGACGTTCCTTCTAGATAGAAGATTGTTACGTCCACTAGGCCCAAAACTCCTGCAGGTCGACAGGGAACCGTCGGTGGCAGGGCTAGAACCCGCAACCTGTCAGTTGGTTTTTGGTTGGCAGTCCGGTGAACTAACCGCTGTGTTATCATTATATTGTGATATCATTATACCTCTATAAATCATGTAATATATAGTGTCAAAAACTCTAATGATATTTTACAACATGGTATTATTGTATAAATTCTAATATCATCTGAGCACATATTGTATATAATTCTAATATTCTGTATGTATTTATCCATATTCTTAAAGTGTGTAAGACTCTAATATCTTTCAACCACATTCTAAAATATCCCAGTGGCGTTACACCATTTTTTTTTAATTGATTAAAATTGTACAGTCATTTGACAGCATTCAAACATTGCGTAAAACTCTATCGTCATTTGACCACATTCTAATAATAGGTTTAATTGTAATATTATTTGACCAAATGTTAATATATCATTGACCCTTTTTTTCCAAAACTGGTTAACATTGTACTGTCATTTAACATTCTAATATTGAGTAAATCTCTATTGTCATTTTTTCGCATTCAAAAATTTTAAAATATATTCTAGTATCATATCTTGAGTAAAATTATAAGGTCATTTTACATATTCTCTAATATCATTTAACTTGTTTATCTCCACATGCAGCTCTATGGAACAGACACCTTGGGTTGTTTTATTGTTGGCTACATGATGGTCTCATTTGGAACCGGAAACCTGGTGGCCATCTTGGCAATGGATAAGTTGAAGCCTTGTTCATCCCACCCTTTGTTCTTATCATTAGGTGAGTACATCACGTGATGTAGTTTCACAATCAGAGACAGATATAGAGTCGCAAATCGCAACTGTTACATATTTTAATTCATCTTTCACAGCGAATGGCCCGTTCAGAGAACCGGGCACATAATACTAGTAACATGTAAAATCCAAACTACAACATGTTCATTTATTTATATTTATATTTAGGCATTGAGAAATGTATATTCTCGTAATTAAAAAAGTCAATTCTATTTGGATTCCATTTCATGTCAAACTATGCGCAAAGCTGCGTAGACCACTTATCATGTTTTAATAAAACTAAATCAATTGGGTAACGACATTTAATATAGATTACGTTTTTTTCTGTAAAATATTAAACTTTCGTTATGCCTTCATTATTTATGTCTTTTAAAGCTCGTTTGAATCTGTGGTGCCTTCAATATGTAACAGCTTGTCTCACTCAGAGATCAGACGAAAGAGTCTTTTTTTTTAAGTTTAAATACCTTTCTCTTTAACTAGTAGCTGAATGCCTTACTTGCCCATACATCTGTCACTGTAATGTAGACCTAGAACACACTGAGTATAATAAATGTAATAGCATGGATAGAAGAGCTATATAAATAATTATTATTATTATTATTATGTAGTAACTATACAAGTTTCAACTGAAACCCACTGTACGCGATTTCATATGAAATAAGTACATGCAGTGGATGGTACAACACCAAGAAGATCCAGACTTTCATAAACTCATGTCTCAGGAGAATTTTGAAATGTGAAGTCTGTCTTACACTATGGCGCTGAAACGTGGAGGACCACAGCTACCAACACCAAGATAATCCAGACTTTCATAAACTCATGTCTCAGGAGAATTTTGAAATGTGAAGTCTGTCTTACTCTATGGCGCTGAAACGTGGAGGACCACAGCTACCAACACCAAGATAATCCAGACTTTCATAAACTCATGTCTCAGGAGAATTTTGAAATGTGAAGTCTGTCTTACTCTATGGCGCTGAAACGTGGAGGACCACAGCTACCAACACCTAGAAGATCCAGACTTTCATAAACTCATGTCTCAGGAGAATTTCGCATATACGCTGGCCGGACATAATCAGTAATGATGAACTCTGGAGTCGCACGGGTCAACAGACAGCCGATCTGGAGATCATGCAAAAAAGATGGAGATGGTTGGGGCACACACTCCGAAAACCAGCTTCCAACATTACCAGACAGTCCCTATCATGGAACACACGAAGGGAAAGGAATAGGGGCCGTCGTGACCTGGATGCCGACGTCAAAAGATCAGGTCATTCTTGGGGACAGGAAAGACTCGCTCGGGACCGGGATTGCTGGAGAGCCCTGGTTGGTGGTCTATGCCCCGAGAGGGGTAGTTGGCGTAAGTAAATAAGTGGATGGTACAATAAAAACGTAAAAATCACAGATCAAATTTGATTTGGTCAAAGTCTACAAACAATAAGCACGTAGTAAAGTAGTAAGGATACATACCAATTAAATTCTCAGAAATACATTTGGACAAAAACACATCACTTATGCGAAAACAAATGCAAATAAGTACTCTTTCTTCTTGAGCGGCATCCGGGAAATGGAATCGGTTGTCTGAACAAACCAGGAAAACCATTAACACCAACCGAAATGCAGGACTAGGCTCAAACCGCGAATGAGGGTAGGACGCAATAATATTCTCTATTGAAGAAGCGTCTATAATGTATAAGCTAAGATAAGATAATACTATAACTCAAGGGTCGGCAACCTTTTCATAATAGTGTTCCAAAGTAGGATTTCTTAATCATTCAGCGTTCTTAACAGTCTAAAAGTGGTGCGCTACCATATTCTTTTTTTATATTTATAAGACAATTTATTTAGCACCGTAGTATGAACGAGGCACTTTAAATAGACATCATACAGAAGTCATCATTAAAATTTTAGATATTACGATAATATAAATAAGCACACTAGTCTTCCGGAATCGAATAGCTGAGAATAAGAGACGCTTAACACGGATTTATTCAATTTTTTAACCGGAACCCGATTCTGACAACGCCATAAAACTCGGTTCCTTTCTACGATCTAAAATTTTCAACACACATTTTAAACACAACTAAAACAAATGGACTAATAATAATTAATCTATAAATATAATAATGTATCTAAAATTTAATAATTAATCTATACATTAAAATTGTATAACTTAAAGGCCACTTAAAGTTCAAATCTAACAATCAATCTGGATTGTCTTTTTTATGCACACTGAAAATACGTCTAACTTTTAAAAAAAATAAAAAAAATAGTGCTATATATTTGATACAAATTAACATGTTATTGTATTATCACTTTTTTTTATGCAGTTGATAGAAATTACAAAAATAATGTAAAATTTAGGCCTAATTAGAATATGTTTGTAAATGCAAGAATCAAATGTAGCATAATATGATGAAATATAATCAGATTAAATTTTCATCTAGGTTTCTTTTATTATACATTTTAATGTTGCTGAATATCAATCTAAGAACGGATGCGTAAGTAGTCAGACAACCTGGATAGTTAATGTAATGTTTTTAAATTGTACATGTAAAATGCCTAGTTATATAATATTTATATAATTTTCAAACATTTTGTATAATTTGATCACTTGTTAAAGTTTTAATTTAAATGCTGTTTACGATTTTATAAAAATAATTTAAAAAAAAAAAACAACATTGGAAATATAATGGCAAAGTAAACGAGCTAATTGTCTCCCTTAAATTAAAGTTAAATCTACAAATTAGATTCTAGTTATGCCAAACAAAATATGTTTTATAATATCTTTTTTTTTTCGATTAATTATTTTTTCTTTTACAAATTCAGTATAATGGTATTAATTTCAAGATGTAAGAGAAGCATAAAATGTGCATACGTTACACAGTTGTCAACAGAATTGTTTAAACTGATTGAAAGATTTTATTTTAAAAACATTAATAATTGCAACAATTTCAATATGTAAGTCTAGTATTTAAGCACCTATATTTATTTAAACTTTGAAACAAATAGATTAGTTTAAATATGTGAAGCCGGCTGGTCCTGCGGTTGGTTCACCGGACTGTCAACCGACACTTCGCTGGTGCTATCCCTGCCGCCGATCGATCCCTGCCACCCTGCAGGAGTTTTGGGCCTAGTGGACGTAATAATCTTCTAACTACAAGGCACTTATGTACCCATGGGCCTCAAAGACTGGCGAAGTGTATAAACCGCCAATACATTCCCATTAAGAATACACCGGCGGGCGAAAGCATGGGGCACAGCTCCCGCAGCGGGTCCGAAATCCATTTAACTGCCGAGAGGGGTATCGGTGGGGAGGAAGCAATGGACGTCTCAAAAACCACCCGGTGCCTGGATGTCTGTACCTATAGTATAGGATTTGTGCTACCGGGTGACAGTGCAGGTATACGGGCGAGCCACCACGATAATGATTTAAGAGAAGCGCAGTGAACGATCGCTGGGCTGCGGAAACCTTCCCTGTTACACGGCACGCCACGCCTTCGACTTTTAACTCTAACTAGAAAGAACGTCTTTAAAATGTATACGTTCTAGACCTAATTATGGTTATGCTAAATTAAAGAAACTGAATATAAAAACTCGTTTGAATGTAAGCCTTTGTTGTATGTATGTTGTTTGTGCATTGGTAAAGATGAGAAGGAGTCTAACAAACTGTAAGGGATATGCAAAATATGACATTTTCGCTTATTTAATATATGGATAGCTCATATATGGATCTGCCAAACAGCAGATCTTTAACCTGCGAATACTCTGTGAGAGGCGCGCGCAACATCAACAACACTTGTATCATATATTTATTGATTTTAAAAAAGCATTCGACAGTGTCTAGCACGCAGCCCTATGGGCAACCATGAAACATTACAACATTAATGACAACCTAACAATGCTGATACGTAGCCTCTATGACAGGGCCACCAGTGCAGTCTTCTTCAGCAACAACATTGGAGATTGGTTTAGGACTACCGTTGGAGTACGACAAAGATGCTTGCTTTCGCCAACATTGTTCAACGTCTTCTTGGAGAGAATCATGTCGGATGCAATAGAGGATCATGAAGGGACAATCAGCATAAATGGCAGAAGGATCACCAACCTTCGATTAGCAGATGATATAGATGGACTCGCCGGGAGTGATGAAGAATTGGCCAATCTAGTGGAGCGACTGGACAAAACTTCCGCATCCTATGGCATGCAAATCAGTGCCGAAAAAACTAAATTAATGACTAGTAACATCAGCGGCATCACCACGCAGATCAAGATTGGAAACAGTTAGCAGCTTCAAATACCTAGGAGATATTGTATCCGAAAAGGGCTCCAAACCAGAAGTAATGTCCAGGATTGCCCAGACAACAGCATCACTAAAGAGGCTCAAGACGATATGGAAAGCCAAAAACTTAGGCTGATGCACTCACTGGTCCTTTCCATTTTATATGCTTGTGAGTTATGGACACTAACAGCTGAGCTGGAAGATAAGATAAATGCCATGGAAATGAGATGCTTCAGGACCCTGCTCGGTATCTGTTACAAAGACCGTATTTCCAACGAACAGATACGAAAAGGAATACAAGAGGAAATTGGAAAGTATGAAGACCTGCTGGCCACAAGAAAAGAAAACTGAAATAGCATGGCCACGTCACCAGAACCAACGGGCTTGCAAAGACCATACTGCAGGGTACCACCAGAGGAGGCAGAAAGAGAGGGATACAAAAGAAACGTTGGGAAGATAATATCGGGGAATGGAAAGGTACAAAACTATGCGAGGCATTGAGAACGTCTGAGAGACGGGAGAAATGGAGGAGGCTGGTTTACATGTCATCTGTGGCGCCCAAACGGTCCAACAGACTACGGGATATGTAGGATGTAGGATGTAGGTAAGAAATACAACCAAAAAACAGCCTGTTGCAGTTAAACATAAAGACAAAAAACACTTTCCTTATCCCTTATGCGAGAAAAAATGCATATAAGTACTCTTTCTTCCTAAGTGGCATTCGAGAATGGAATGGGTTGCCTGAACAAACCAGGAAAACCAGTAAATTAACATCATTTAAAACTTTAATAGAGATGCAAGTCTAGACTCTGACCACGGATGAGCGTAGGACGCAATAATCTTCTTAATAGTAGGAGCGTCTGTAAGTTAAGATAAATCGGTGTGACCATATCAAGTAAATTTATACGTTACAGCAAACATTTTTGTGGCAAACTAAACAAAGGAAGATAAATCCCTACTTCCTCTGCCCATGCTAAACAATTATTATATTTTTTTTATCTCATTCTCCCAATTCTAATTAATTCTCCTTTCTCCTCACTTTATCATTGTATTGTCATCTCCAATCTGTTCCATTCTCTAGAGTCTAGAAGACAAAGAAAACCATAGCGTGAAATTTGTGTTTGAAAAAAAATGGACAAACAAAATTTAATAAACCCATGAATAAACATGTTTGTTGTTTTTAAAGTTTATTCCATGAGCTTCTAAACATAGTTTGTTATTACTTGCATTAATGCATGAATATATTTATAACTGATGCTTGTAATACGAAATATGGGTAGATGTTTAAAATATTAATATATAAAACAAAAAACTACCACAAAATTGTGAATTCTAGACTCAGAAGAATATTTGCTATTTCCCCAAAAAATTGTTGACAAATATTCTAAAATGAAAACCAAGAAAAGAATGGAACAATGCAATATGTGAATCTGGATTTGTCTCTGAAGAGAACATTCAAAAATAAAAATAAAGTTAGTTTTTGTATGTTTATTTGTGTGGCTTTTGTTCGTCGTGGAATTTGCAACGAAGAAATAAATTCCTTTCTGACTGGAAATAAATGGGAGTATAAATTAAATAAATGCCGATAAAGGAAGGGAGATTACTGGACGCTATTGTCCAAGTCAAGAAGGTAAATTGTGAGCTTTTCAATATGGAACAGCATCAGAGGGTTACCTCCCTTCCCCATCCTATTTTTATGGATAAAGGGGAGAAACTCGTGAGTTGAATAATTCAGGTTGTGGGTTCTATCTTCCTGGAACATCTGGAAACATGGTGTTTCGTGCTCAGAACTGATTTCTGATAACTGGGTTATCTCTGTAAGGAGATATCAAATGGGCAGTGATAACAAATCAGAAATGTCATAATGGTGATACCATGTTTTATTGTGAGTTTGTTGTGTGTGTGTATCTGTGTCTGTGTGTGAGTGTGATTGTACATGTGTGGTGAGTGGTTTTGGTGTATCTGTGCGCACGCATGTTGGGTGTGTTTAGTAGTTGTATTATTTTTGTTTGCGTGTTGGGGGCGTTGGTCTGACCATTGGTCATTAATAAATCCAATAGCTAAATTACGCTGTACTATAAACTGATTTGTATGTTTGAGATTCAATTTCACTTCTACTTACTTTTGGTTATGTATCTTTATGTCTGATAAGTGTTCACATGAAAGCCTGCCCCATTTATGTATTTATTTCACATATCTAACCATACAATTTTGGCGTCCTACATCATAGGATGTGGGCCATCTGTTGAATAGTTTACTGAAACGTATATACTGTCACGTAAATATTTACGATATTTAATCTATTGTTCGACTTTTAAATTCATTCTGCTCAAATATACTTAATCCGTCTGTTTCCATTGGCTCAAAAAACGTCTGTCCTATTTCCGGTTTGCTATAAATATGGCGGTTTTTTTCATTTCCTGTCTGTCTGACTTCTGTCAAAACACAGAGCCCTAGACAAAAATATCAATTGCTTTCAGTGAAGTATTTTCTCTTTTATAATAAATTGTGTCTTCGTTGATGATTTAGTCCTTTAATAAGAATTCACCATAGCTAGAGAGATTAAATATTTATAAAATGGTACGACTTAAAAAAAATTAGCTTATTATTTATCAACACAATATATTATTATTTCCTAAAACGTATCAATGTTTCGATATATTTATTCGTTATTTTCCTTATAATTAATTTCAATACTTTTTGGAAAAGATCTTGAAATGCAGATATTGAAAATATCTTATAATACCATGTGATATTATCGACAATGCAAACCCTCGCTATAAAGTTAAGTCGTTCATGGTGCTGAAATTATTAAAGATGCATAACAAGAAGATGCAGAACAAGTCATTATTATAATAAAACCTAAGACAATGTCTGTACACACACTAATACATAGGCCTTTAGTAATGATTTCATCTAGTGAGAGTTTTCTTGAGATTTGGCGAGCTTAATTCTACTAGTCAGTATTGGTGCATTGATTGTTACCCACCAAAAGAGGCGTCATTGAACTTTTTAATTTTTTTTTAAGTATGCAAAACATTTTCTGTACAAATATCATGTCCTAATGGAACCGAGCCATTTATATACTGTCATAGTGACATCCTTCCATCAGTATAATTATTTATAAATAACATTTAATTTGTATCATCCATATACTTCCAAATGGCATCGTGTCATCCAAATACTGCGAAATAATCTCCTACAATCCATTTGAGGCCGAATTGCATCGTGCCATCAATATAAATAAAAAATGACATCGTGTCATCCAAAAAAATTCAATAGACATTCTGTCATCTATATAATTTTAAATTGCATCCTGTCATCTATATAATTTCATAAGACATCGTCAAAACTCATTTACTATATAAATGAAATCCTCGTACCCATGCACTTCAAAATGACATCCTGCCATCTATAATGACATTGTAGCATTCGCAACGACCTTGTGTCAATCATATATTTCAAAACCACACCTTTAACCACACACTTCTACATTCAAATGGAATTTATATTACTCACACATCTTTGAATTTATATTACTCACACATCTTTGAATTTATATTACTCACACATCTTTGAATTTATATTACTCACACATCTTTGAATTTATATTTCTCATACATCTTTGAATTAATATTACTCACACATCTTTGAATTTATATTACTCACACATCTTTGAATGACATGCGTTTTGGTTGTTTTAACAGTACAATTGCAAAATAACATTTCTCTCTTACTTTTCCCAAATATCACCGTGTTATCCATACATTTCTCTCTTACTTTTCCCAAATATCACCGTGTTATCCATACATTTCTCTCTTACTTGTCCCAAATATCACCGTGTTATCCATACATTTCTCTTACTTTTCCCAAATATCACCGTGTTATCCATACATTTCTCTCTTACTTTTCCCAAATATCACCGTGTTATCTATACATTTCTCTTACTTTTCCCAAATATCACCGTGTTATCCATACATTTCTCTCTTACTTTTCTCAAATATCACCGTGTTATCCATACATTTCTCTCTTACTTTTCTCAAATATCACCGTGTTATCCATACATTTCTCTCTTACTTTTCCCAAATATCACCGTGTTATCCATACATTTCTCTCTTACTTTTCCCAAATATCACCGTGTTATCCATACATTTCTCTTACTTTTCCCAAATATCACCGTGTTATCCATACATTTCTCTCTTACTTTTCCCAAATATCACCGTGTTATCTATACATTTCTCTTACTTTTCCCAAATATCACCGTGTTATCCATACATTTCTCTCTTACTTTTCTCAAATATCACCGTGTTATCCATACATTTCTCTCTTACTTTTCCCAAATATCACCGTGTTATCCATACATTTCTCTCTTACTTTTCTCAAATATCACCGTGTTATCCATACATTTCTCTCTTACTTTTCCCAAATTTCACCGTGTTATCCATACATTTCTCTCTTACTTTTCTCAAATATCACCGTGTTATCCATACATTTCTCTCTTACTTTTCCCAAATATCACCGTGTTATCCATACATTTCTATTACTTTTCCCAAATATCACCGTGTTATCCATACATTTCTCTTACTTTTCCCAAATATCACCGTGTTATCCATACATTTCTCTCTTACTTTTCTCAAATATCACCGTGTTATCCATACATTTCTCTTACTTTTCCCAAATATCACCGTGTTATCCATACATTTCTCTTACTTTTCCCAAATATCACCGTGTTATCCATACATTTCTCTCTTACTTTTCTCAAATATCACCGTGTTATCCATACATTTCTCTTACTTTTCCCAAATTTCACCGTGTTATCCATACATTTCTCTTACTTTTCCCAAATATCACCGTGTTATCCATACATTTCTCTCTTACTTTTCCCAAATATCACCGTGTTATCCATACATTTCTCTCTTACTTTTCTCAAATATCACCGTGTTATCCATACATTTCTCTCTTACTTTTCCCAAATTTCACTGTGTTATCCATACATATCTCTCTTACTTTTCCCAAATTTCACCGTGTTATCCATACATTTCTCTTACTTTTCCCAAATATCACCGTGGTATCCATACATTTCTCTCTTACTTTTCTCAAATATCACCGTGTTATCCATAAATTTCTCTCTTACTTTTCCCAAATATCACCGTGTTATCCATACATTTCTCTCTTACTTTTCCCAAATATCACCGTGTTATCCATACATTTCTCTCTTACTTTTCCCAAATATCACCGTGTTATCCATACATTTCTCTCTTACTTGTCCCAAATATCACCGTGTTATCCATACATTTCTCTTACTTTTCCCAAATATCACCGTGTTATCCATACATTTCTCTCTTACTTTTCCCAAATATCACCGTGTTATCTATACATTTCTCTTACTTTTCCCAAATATCACCGTGTTATCCATACATTTCTCTCTTACTTTTCTCAAATATCACCGTGTTATCCATACATTTCTCTCTTACTTTTCTCAAATATCACCGTGTTATCCATACATTTCTCTCTTACTTTTCCCAAATATCACCGTGTTATCCATACATTTCTCTCTTACTTTTCCCAAATATCACCGTGTTATCCATACATTTCTCTTACTTTTCCCAAATATCACCGTGTTATCCATACATTTCTCTCTTACTTTTCCCAAATATCACCGTGTTATCTATACATTTCTCTTACTTTTCCCAAATATCACCGTGTTATCCATACATTTCTCTCTTACTTTTCTCAAATATCACCGTGTTATCCATACATTTCTCTCTTACTTTTCCCAAATATCACCGTGTTATCCATACATTTCTCTCTTACTTTTCTCAAATATCACCGTGTTATCCATACATTTCTCTCTTACTTTTCCCAAATTTCACCGTGTTATCCATACATTTCTCTCTTACTTTTCTCAAATATCACCGTGTTATCCATACATTTCTCTCTTACTTTTCCCAAATATCACCGTGTTATCCATACATTTCTATTACTTTTCCCAAATATCACCGTGTTATCCATACATTTCTCTTACTTTTCCCAAATATCACCGTGTTATCCATACATTTCTCTCTTACTTTTCTCAAATATCACCGTGTTATCCATACATTTCTCTTACTTTTCCCAAATATCACCGTGTTATCCATACATTTCTCTTACTTTTCCCAAATATCACCGTGTTATCCATACATTTCTCTCTTACTTTTCTCAAATATCACCGTGTTATCCATACATTTCTCTTACTTTTCCCAAATTTCACCGTGTTATCCATACATTTCTCTTACTTTTCCCAAATATCACCGTGTTATCCATACATTTCTCTCTTACTTTTCCCAAATATCACCGTGTTATCCATACATTTCTCTCTTACTTTTCTCAAATATCACCGTGTTATCCATACATTTCTCTCTTACTTTTCCCAAATTTCACCGTGTTATCCATACATATCTCTCTTACTTTTCCCAAATTTCACCGTGTTATCCATACATTTCTCTTACTTTTCCCAAATATCACCGTGGTATCCATACATTTCTCTCTTACTTTTCTCAAATATCACCGTGTTATCCATAAATTTCTCTCTTACTTTTCCCAAATATCACCGTGTTATCCATACATTTCTCTCTTACTTTTCCCAAATATCACCGTGTTATCCATACATTTCTCTCTTACTTTTCCCAAATATCACCGTGTTATCCATACATTTCTCTTACTTTTCCCAAATATCACCGTGTTATCCATACATTTCTCTCTTACTTTTCTCAAATATCACCGTGTTATCCATACATTTCTCTCTTACTTTTCCCAAATATCACCGTGTTATCCATACATTTCCAAATGACACTTTTTATCCATACTCTTTCAAATAATAGAATGTCATCCCTCCATTTATTATTCTTTTCGGAAAATCCAACATTACCTTTTATTTTTTTTCCCCCAACAGGTTTCCTGTTAAACATTGGCGTCCTGATCCTAACATCTTTATGGAAACCAACCGGAATCGAATCGTCGGAACTGTTGCTGTACACGGCATTCTGGGGTCTGGCAGACGGAACTCTCCAGGCACAGTCTCAGGGTATGTATGTATGCAAGTAGGTCAACGTTAATATTAATGAGGGGGCGGAGGAGGACAGATGGAATAGGGAAAAGTGTGGAAGGGGGGGAGGGAGAGAGAGAAGAGAGATGTTGTAGACATGTGAACACGCTCGAGTTTTATCTTATTCTTTGCAGACTGCAAATGTGGAATAAACTTAGCAAAAATGTTAATGTCCAACAATCAGAAAGAAAGAAACGACGATCAGAAAAGTCGCGCTTGTCAATGAATACACAGGGTATTCATATTTATCTTGTATCGCTTAGTATATAAAAAGAATTGCATAATAATACTAACTATATTATGAACGGTAGAAAAAAAGAGAACCAAACGATTCTGAAATCCATTTCAGAATAATTTTATTATCGATTAGTTTGGTGAACTAGATTTCAAGAGTTTCTTTGCCCATGACATGCAAGAGTTTGAGTCGTCAGGCCCCCCCCCCCCTTTTTTTTTTATTGCCTGATATCAGTTACCCGATATATCTGCTTAGACATGGTGAGAAACTCTAGTTCCGAGAAAATCTGGATTTTTTAATCTAGAAATTTGAAAAGACAATCCAGTGTGCTTCCCGCTAGACTACTGTTATGTTTAAAGTGTTGCAAAATTTGAAGAAAAAAACATATTTGTATTACATGCAGTTTTGAAACGACTTTTTAATTTAGATTAATAATCGAATATATCTAAGACAAATCAAAATCAATATAAAAGACAGCAAAAGAAAGATAGATAGACAGATATATTTATTGATTTCTAGTTAGATATCGATAAATTGATAGATAGATATATGGATAGATAGATATATGGTTAGATAGACAAATTAAGATAGATAGAAAGATATAGATTGATGTATAGTTAGATAGATGGATAGATGCATGTAGAATCTATGGATAGCAAGAAGTGGACAAACTGTCATGTATAAGTTAAAAGGCAATTTAGAGAGTGAATTATAGTAACATAAGAATAAAGTAAAGTTCATATGTATAAATAGACACGAAGATTGATAGACATAATATTAATATAGATAAACAACTATGTAGATGACTCGAAAGAGTGATAGATGGATAAAAGAATATACCGACAGGCAAGGCTCTGGAGATGATGATATATAAACAGAAACATAAGCAGACAGATAGTATTTAAATAAATTGCTTTGGTAGATATAGATAGATAGATAGATTTATCGATAGATAGATTAATAAATAGATACTTAGATAAAAAAGATAGTATAATAAATAGATAGCTATACAATCATATTGATCTATGGATAGCTCGATTGAGTGATAGATACATTAACTGATTTTTATATAAATAAATTGACCAATACTGTGATGATGCGGGATAGTGTGGCCAGTACGATGCTCTCGTGACTAAAATGCTCACACGTAGAGTTCCCTACCTCACGTAGTTCGTTGGTCTAGAGGTCGATGGCAATGTTTTAGACCAGGCGATTTTTATTTGCGTACTATCTATCAAGCAGAGTCAGTATCTTTTTCTCACAAACACCCCAATGACAAAAGAATTAAGAAAACAGACTATCAGCTTTAAGTGAATAGACCATACGTTTAATCCGTAATCACATGTAGATATCAACATATAAATCATCAGACACATCAATCCAAATGACAGCTGTATTCTGAAGAGTCTACGTATAGGTTAAATATCCAAAGTGTGAACATGAATTAGTAAGAAATAATAAGTACACAGAATGATATTAGCACAGTATTCAAGATAATCCGAAATCAGTCACATGTCATAGATAATCTGGCTTCCCGAGTGCCTGTGTGAGACTGGGTGTGTGCCTAGAGTCAAGTCTACACAATATATATATAGGAATACAATGGTAGTCAGGGTCGGTCCTTCGTGTCGTCATCAACCGCTGGTCCAATCAGTACAAATGTGCACGCCCACTCGTCGACCAGTCATCTGTCAATCACCACTATCTCAGGGGCGTGTCCGTTTGTCTTGTCTCCTATTCGGTCGGCATCTACAAACTCTCAGGTCACACCTCTTACCACATTTCCCCTATCTTTGTATATCTCGTGTGCTTCACGCGAGTCGTTCGCCCACAGACATACCTAATGGTTTATCTGTAAGGTATCCCTATATTCTACCCCACCTAGACAAAGGCGCTTAATAGGTTCACGCGTAAGGCGGTGTACTCAAAGGGCAGGTAACTCTGTAAGATTAACAAAAGGCAAGATGCAGTAGATAGCCCCGGCGTGAGTTCCGTCTCGAACAAAGGAAAGACAGGGGAGCGGTACCACCTTTACCAGGGCTGTGTTGACACAAAGGGAAAACATGGGATAGTCCCGGTCCCGCCTACGGGTGGGGAGGGAAGACGAGGTGGGGGGGGGGGGAGAACTTCGCCCGGCCTAACTAATTACATACAATGGTCATAGCATTAAATTATAAGTACTGAACTAAGACGCTATAATAAATGTCACATCATGACAAATACATTGATTTATAAAATCAAATAATTATATTATTCTACCATCTCACTCTACAACAGCCATTGTGACACGCTACGCAAGAGATGAGAAAGACACGGCCATGACTGGCTTCAGAGTGTGTCAAGGCCTCGGTCTCATCGCCAGCTTCTTCACCTCCATCTTCACGCAGAACCTGATGACGTCATTGTACGCGGCTCTTGTGCTCCACGTCATCGGCTTCCTGGGCCTAATCCTCGTGGCCAACGAGGTCGCGAGCCGAGATCGTCACAGCGGAAGTGAGATCAATGAGGACTCTCGTGCCCAGAGCGAGGCTGATCAAAGTGGAACGGAAGTTGGAATTGATAATGAGGCGCAGATCACGTGATTCGACGAGTTTATGATGACGTTGTTATGTCTGTTGACATTTGAAATCTATATTTGGTTGTTTCGGCTGCTTTTACTTTAAAACAAAAATATATTTCAACATTCTGAAATACATGGACATTGTCTGTTTTATAAAATGTCGCATTTCCTACCTTTGTTACCTTTATAACAAAATCGTATTATAAGTTTTATTCTTTATCGTTATTAGATACCGATGGTGAAATTAGAATTTTATTTTCTTGTCTACCAAACGTGGCAATGAACTATATTTTTTATACTAATTCTAGCAAGCGCATTACTAAAGCAAACTTTTACACTTTACTTTTAATTAGGTTACCCATGATGAAATTAGAATATTTCTTTGAAAGCTAATCTTGACTGTTTTTTACATGTTCAAATTAACAATAAATATTGTTTTAATGATAAATGGAATTAATTTTACTCATAATAACAAAATACGATATAAAATCATGAAACATGTATTTAGAAGCCAAAGTATGACGACATAATCTATATTAATAATAACATATGATTACAACAAAACCAAAACGTTATAAGCCAACCAATAAACAATTGTTGGATTTGTTTCTATATATGACAAAAGCAAGGCTTGCATTGATGTTGTAAAAAAGCGCTACAACCTTCCACTATTGTTTGGCAAATACATAAATATCCGTGATATCAGATGTATATAGTATTGTATGCCAATGGTATTAGTGTCGAGTTAAAGGTTGCAGGCGCCTGGAACTGAGTAAACAACCGTTATATGTTTAATTAAAGAATACATCACCTTCTCTCGCCATCTTTCTATTCTATGTCCAATATAAATATAACAAAAAATCAACAATATATATATATACATTTCTTTTAGATCATACGCTTTTTACAAGTCTTTTCTGCGTGTGAAATTTAAGCATATATTGTGAACGCTAATGGAATGCGGAAATTTACGAGGAAATAAGTATAAACTTTTTTTTTTAAATAATTGTTGTAAATTATATAGTTAAACCATTCCGTCAAACTATGTATTATTAAAAAGTATTGTTTGTAACGTGTGTTGACTTGAAACAAAAACAACTTCTATATCTTATTATTATGATGTAAATGTAATGATGTAAATGTAATGATGTAAATGTAATGATGTAAATGTAATGATGTAAATGTAATGATGTAAATGTAATGATGTAAATGTAATGATGTAAATGTAATGATGTAAATGTAATGATGTAAATGTAATGATGTAAATGTAATGATGTAAATGTAATGATGTAAATGTAATGATGTAAATGTAATGATGTAAATGTAATGATGTAAATGTAATGATGTAAATGTAATGATGTAAATGTAATGATGTAAATGTAATGATGTAAATGTAATGATGTAAATGTAATGATGTAAATGTAATGATGTAAATGTAATGATGTAAATGTAATGATGTAAATGTAATGATGTAAATGTAATGATGTAAATGTAATGATGTAAATGTAATGATGTAAATGTAATGATGTAAATGTAATGATGTAAATGTAATGATGTAAATGTAATGATGTAAATGTAATGATGTAAATGTAATGATGTAAATGTAATGATGTAAATGTAATGATGTAAATGTAATGATGTAAATGTAATGATGTAAATGTAATGATGTAAATGTAATGATGCAAATGTAATGATGTAAATGTAATGATGCAAATGTAATGATGTAAATGTAATGATGCAAATGTAATGATGTAAATGTAATGATGCAAATGTAATGATGTAAATGTAATGATGCAAATGTAATGATGTAAATGTAATGATGCAAATGTAATGATGTAAATGTAATGATGCAAATGTAATGATGTAAATGTAATGATGTAAATGTAATGATGTAAATGTAATGATGTAAATGTAATGATGTAAATGTAATGATGTAAATGTAATGATGTAAATGTAATGATGTAAATGTAATGATGTAAATGTAATGATGTAAACGTAATGATGCAAATGTAATGATGTAAATGTAATGATGCAAATGTAATGATGTAAATGTAATGATGCAAATGTAATGATGTAAATGTAATGATGCAAATGTAATGATGTAAATGTAATGATGTAAATGTAATGATGTAAATGTAATGATGTAAATGTAATGATGTAAATGTAATGATGTAAATGTAATGATGTAAATGTAATGATGTAAATGTAATGATGTAAATGTAATGATGTAAATGTAATGATGCAAATGTAATGATGTAAATGTAATGATGCAAATGTAATGATGTAAATGTAATGATGCAAATGTAATGATGCAAATGTAATGATGTAAATGTAATGATGTAAATGTAATGATGTAAATGTAATGATGTAAATGTAATGATGTAAATGTAATGATGTAAATGTAATGATGTAAATGTAATGATGTAAATGTAATGATGTAAATGTAATGATGTAAATGTAATGATGTAAATGTAATGATGTAAATGTAATGATGTAAATGTAATGATGCAAATGTTATGATGTAAATGTAATGATGTAAATGTAATGATGTAAATGTAATGTGTCCAACAATTTTTCAAAAGAATAGTTTTGGTTTTACTTTTCATTTTTAAGCTTAAAAAAAATATTTCAATAATCTCCCCATCCAATGAAAACTTCAGGATTACTGATAGTCTCATTTTCTTTTATTTTGTTCTCATTTCTTTCTCTTTGATGACTTACTTTTAATTGAAACATGTCTATTTCAAACTTCTACTTGATATTCAATAGTTGACAATGGTGTGGTGTAACAAGCCTATAGCAATGGTGACTCTCTCTTCTATACAATTTTGTGTTGGTAGAGATTCATATATGGCCAGAACCTTTTTCGGGCTGTTTTATAAATGGGGCAGACTTAAAACACATTTAACAGGAGACATTCCACATGGGCAAATTTTATACGTTCCAGTGCATAGCATTAGCCTTCAGTACATATTTTTTGTCTTAGTCTGGTTGCGCCCAGCGCTGAGTAAAGATAATTTTTAGACCTGTCTTCGTTAATCTAAAATATAAAAAAATGTAAGCTAAAATATCAAATTTAAACCAAGCTGTAAACTAAAATAAAAAATATAAACCAAGCTGTAAACTAAAAAATAACATATAAACCAATCTGTATACTAGATCAAGTATAATGTGTAATGTGTAAAGCCCGACACACTTTTAACGTTGTATGTTTCATTCAAGCATGTAGTATCATGTGTAAATAATTTCCTGTCCAGTCTCGTAGCAAGCTTAGAACTGCTAAACATATCTTGCCCGCTATATGATTCAATGTGTCTGACACATTATCTGTGTCTGCCAAGCTTCCAATATTTAAATTACATTTGTATGGTTTAGATGTTAACTTCTTGTGATCAAATTTTGCATCAATTTTGTAAAGGTTGTGATTTTTTTGTTTTGTTTTCGGAAATTAAAAGAAATAAATCAAACATACGAATCTGAGCCTTTGTTTTGAGTTATTCCACGATGTGCTCACCCTACATTTTAAATGTGAAAATATTAATTGAACATCACTTAACATAGAGTAAATTATCCCTGATTGACCATATTAGTGAAGCAGCGTTCAACAGTTTTCGTGGGGCAGAACAACACGAGAATTGTTTAGCCAGTTAAATGTAAATCTGCATTTTGTTATACTAATGCCAATTATCCACCAGAGGAGGGTAGACTTCAATGTATCCACCATAGTTGGGTAGACTTCAATGTATCCACCATAGTTGGGTAGACTTTAATGTATCAACCAGAGTTGGGTAGACTTTAATGTATCCACCAGAGTTGGGTAGACTTTAATGTATCAACCAGAGTTGGGTAGACTTTAATGTATCAACCATAGTTGGGTAGACTTTAATGTATCAACCAGAGTTGGGTAGACTTTAATGTATCAACCAGAGTTGGGTAGACTTCAATGTATCCACCAGAGTTGGGTAGACTTCAATGTATCAACCAGAGCTGGACTCAGAGGTACTCACCAAGCCAGACAAAAATCTCTATTTCGAACCCAAAGCGATCCGTCAACGAATCCTTTGAACCCCTTGCAAAGATAGCATGCAAATCCAATCAAATGATTACATTTCAATTTAATTTTTAAAGGAAATCGCAAGGGATATATCAGAAGTCCTTTTCATAAAAACACTTTTTTTTTCTACAGGCGTTTGGGATATGGAATGGGTTACCTGATCTAGTTAAGAAAATCCACAACTTTACATTAAATAGTCCTAATAAGTTAGTTCCAGTAAGTTATGGTTTGCTTTTCCAGAATCCTACAATTCATAGGCAGCACTGGAAGAAGATGTCATATCTTGAGTGGCCTTGATAAAAACATAAGTAATTTTTATGACAAAAACATGGTTGCCATGGTTACGGCCGCCATTTTGAAAAAAAAAATAGTCATTACAAAAATTATAAAATTTTCAAAAGTATTATAGATATTTTGGATTCAATAGTGTTTTTATGTAGTAATATTACCATTTTAGGTACTAGACACAATTTTAATTAAAAATTGTTAAAAGTATTTTTTTTATGAATTTTTTTAATTTTAGTATTGGAATTTTGTCTAAAATTCATGAACTTTTTATTCTTTTAATACATTTTACAGACAAACTAATTACACATTCACATTAAAACTTAGTCTAGTACCTCTAGATATAATATATAAAGCTACATACCAAATCGCAACATATTATCTGTAATGCTTCTCATTATTTTACAATTATCATAGAACAAAAACAACAAAAAACACATATTGAGAAAAACTCATTTAAAGGCAAAGAATCGACAAAGAAATTGAGTCGACACACACATTTCAAACTCAATATTTCAGTACAAAACCGTCATTTTTTATATTTTATTTCATGCATTTTTGTTACAATTAGATTTAACAAGCTATTTTTGAAAAAAATATGCCAAATATGCCCCCCCCCCCTACTCAGTCCCGTTCCCCCTTAACCCTACACTAGATCAACTGAGATGCATTAATCTTCTTTAAGGAAGATACGACTGTAACATCGAGGATAAAATTAACATAGACATTTGGGGGATATTTCGGTAGCCTAAATTTTCCTACATTAAAAAGCTAAAAAAATTTTTCTATCTAGAATAAGCCATCCCTCATATCATCTACTTTTTGTTTAGTTTTGTGGCAACAGTAGTTGTAATTGATGAAAGCGAGATAACTGGTGAAATTATAAAACTCCCTACGTTTGTCTCGCTTGAGTCTGTTTTAATTCAATACGGAATATGAAAATGGTAATACGCAATTAATTTTATCCCCTATGAAATTGTAATGAATTTATTTTAATAGCAATTTATTAAAATAAAAAAATAAAAATAACTTCTTATTTGTATATTATTGAAATACATTAAAATTACAATATTTTAATTATCTGTAAAAAGGATCGTGTGTACGATAAGAACAGCTTGAACCGGCACGTTCAATGATAACTGACACTGTGCAACTATCACTGTGCTTGGGGCTATATGTTTAATCCTCAGATAACATATAGATCTAGTAGACAACTCATAACAACCACGTCTCCCAACACACATACAACAATATCTCAAGAATTTATTGCAGTCCAGTCCGGCATGTCTCCTCTCCTCCACTGTCGCATTGATACTGCCTTTATCTCTGAGCCTATCTTCTCACAGTAAACAACTTGACCTCCGACACTCACTTCCTGGTTACCACGTACATGCACATAATGAATTCATTAAACATTAGTAATTTCCATAGGCTATAATACTTATGGACAGCTTGCTTTTGTTTTCTCTGCTATTATCTTCTTTTTTTCGTAATTCCCGATTCTAAAAAATGTATGTCCCATACAAACTGCCGTTTTATTAAATCGCATTTTTTCGAATTTAAATAAATACTTGTAAGCCTATTATCATAGACTGTAATAAGATGGAAAACTTGCTCTATTTTTAGAGCTTATGTTCTTTTTCTGTCCGCATACAACACTGATCTATATACTTTTCCGCTGTATACAACTTTCGATTTTAATTTTTCATTGAGAAAATCATAGCGATTAAATAATGCGGAAGTGTACATTGCACAAGGGAATCGGGAATTCCGAAAAAATCAGTGTTTCAAGCCCTGATCTATAAAAAGAATGTATTAGGCTTGGAAGTAACATTCCTGAAGAAATTTCCGCCATTTTGTTCCTACTGTCTTTGATCAATAAATATAATTACCGTGAGTTTGTTTATTTATTAAGATGTTTGTTTCTGCTCAATAGTCTCCTAAGCCGTTTGACTAATCGGATTAAAAGTTAAATGTATAAATTGAAAACGTAGTCATTCAATAGAAATGTTTATTTTATCAACAATATTGCTTAATTCGTTAATTTAAAAAAAAAAAAACTTAGACCTATTACTACTCACCGTATGCTAAGGTTATAAAACGGGTGCCATTTCCGAATTATGTCCCTTTGAAATGCTTTCACATTTAGTTTGTTTTGGGACCGGGTTTTCCCGTACTGCGCAATATTGCTGTCTACTCTTTTTATTATAAACTTTTTTTAATATTTGTTTTCTTTCTTTTTTCATTTGATAGTATTATTGTTAGTTTTATATTATTAATATAATTTAGACGCTTGACAGCAACAATTCATATGTATATTGTGTAAAATGGCAGCAACATAGATTCCGTTCCGATCTATTTATATATCAAATTTAGACACAATTGCGGTGTACATTATTAGATTTCCCTTTCTTCACTTTGCTCAAACCAATTTATTAAGAAGGCGCAATCCATTCTTTGTATAGATCAGTGGTTTCAAGTCATCATATAGCAGAAATACTAAAGCAAGCGGTCCATGTGTATTATAGTCTATGGTATTTCCACATACTTTGAACACCATACCAATACATACAATAACCTAAACATAATTCTCAGTTATTGAACTGAATAAAACGGAATAAACTTTTGTTAAAAAATATTTTAGTCAACTATTGATAGATTCTTTGTAGGTGACTGATTATGTGTTCGTTTGAGAATCTAACTAAACAAAGTCAAGTACCCATGGAATCAAACGGAGCATATGGCCAGTGAACCAGCGTTCACCAGGTTCTTTGGTCACAGCATACGAAGGGATGTGTGGCCAGCACAATGCCCAGCCGCCTTTACCCCAACTAGTGTCAGGTACCCAGCAGAGATGGCTAGACTAAGGGGCACCCTCAAGTCCCGGGGAAAAAAATCTAGCCTACACCAAGATTCAAACCCAGAACGCTCGGATCGCTAGTCGAACGCGCTGTCACCGTGCCTCATAATGTACTAATTAATTAAACAACCACCAGTAATACCTATCTATCTATGTATCCATCTCACTCTCTACCTTTTGTACCTATCTGCATTTCTGTCTATCTATCTGGCTAGGTTGATGTATGTCTGTCTTGTATGTCTGTCTGTATGTATGTCGTATTCTATTCAATCCCATCCATCTATCTGCTTTTCAGTCTATCTCTCTCTCCATTACTTATATATCTATCATTGCGACTGTTGATCTATCTGTTTGTGTATCCGTCTGTTACTCTATTTATCTATCCACCTGTCTATCAATCTATCCACTGGTTCATTATTTCATTTTGTCTCTTTGTTCATATGTAAATCTATATATCGCCTGTATCAATCACTCAGTCTTAATATAAACCTTAAAATAGTATATTCTATATTTACCTTATTTAAGGGTCTACTGTAGCATATAATGTAAACAATCTAAGTCTTCGAAGAAAAATCATGTAAATAATCATTTTATATCATGACATTTATAACACATAAGTGCAACATGTGTTGGCTCATGATTATCTCTTTTCACATTTAAAATTAATGTTCTAAAAAAAATTATATTGTTATTTTTATTATTATTTTGGAAAAAGAAATAAATAATGTTCACCGAATAAAAAGAAAGGCTTTTAAAACCATATTTTTCAAGGGCAAATTTCGCCTAATAAATAAACACGTACTAAGTATGATTTCGGATAGGGAAAAAAAAGGAGAAACGGACTACGGCCTATTCAATTATGCTACGAATTTGCGGAAGTGTGTGTGTGTGTGTGCGTATGTTTGTGTGTCTGAAAGTAAAAAAAATCGAACTTGCCATGGGCTTCAAAAGTAAATGGTGCAAAATTCAATGGTTATAGGTGTCAGTTTTGGCTTTACAAGCATACTACTCACAGGTTTATTATTAAAAAAAAAAAAAAAAAAGAGTCATTGGTCAATAGGTTTTCTAAAATCTGTCAATAATATAATAAGTTGTCGTTAAGTTGTCAATAAATTATATAAAATGATTCAATGACTTCAGACGAAGTGACACTCAGACAAATCATTACTGACAGATATTTCCACACATATTAGACATATGAGATTATCAAGAAATATTTCTACACAGATTTAACTATATAACCGGTTCATTGCAAAACGTGCAAAGTAATGCTGTGCTATATTTAAGATCAATAAAATTCTCAACACCATAAGAAAATATTCATTAAACATCATCATCATTTTGTCTAAATGGTTCCTTGCGGATCATAATGCCTCTGGCACGACATCATTGACCATCCTGTCAGCCTCTTAATTTCATCCGAGGTTTAGCTTGCACCCTTTGCTTCCTAGATTAAGCTGACTCATAAATCTATTAAACTAACATAACAATAGAGTGCATTTGCAATCACGTGACAAAAAACACGTTTTGTTTGTTTACTATGTCTAATGGTGACAAATGGCAGCCGCACTACTATAGGCTTATTAAGAATGTTTTATTTTTAAATATCATCATTTCAACAATATGATGTAAAAATATAGAAAACACTGTCATAAGATAAAAATTAACAATCAATGCTAAAAATTAAACTATTAAAAACCAATGGAATATGTTCCATAAGTGCAGACTATTTAATTGAAGATGTCGATCGTTGAAAGTTAGCTTAACTTAGCCTACATTCTAAAAGTAGGGCCTAAAGCATAAGGCAGGCTGTGAAATGTTTCACAAGAGCTATTGAAAAACTATAAAAGCCTCAAATCTGGTTTACTTCGTAGACTAAGGACTAATATCAAGATTTATTGAAACATAGTCCTTATATTTTGGGTGTAAAATAGACATGGTAAAGAACAGTTTAATTCCACCATGTCTCCATCATGGCTTCTATTTACATAGTTACGTGGCCTAGATACCTAAGCCATGACTATTGCAAATGATCTGTGGTTTGACGCAACAAAAAATCTTTATTGTACAAACATGAGTATCAATAAATTTGGGTCTATAAAAAAGTGTGTTGCCAAGTATTAATAAATAGTAAAATTTATGACGTTATATAGCTACGTCCACATGTATTTGCTTGATTTATTTTCTTCAATCGATTGAGTGAAAATATTTTTTTTTATTGTTTCATTTAATCGACCATCAACAATATTTTCTCCTTTATAAATTGAAATTTTATCAAACTAAATTTGTTAAGTTAATTGCAAAGTATATCGATACTTAAAAGACCTAAACATTTGTATGCCTTAAAGATTACAACACATAAATAATATATTACAATAGTCAGACAAACATAAAGACAATAAAAAAAAAACTTTCTTATTCTATATGCAAGAACAAACAAATACAAATTAATTATCTTTGTTCAAATGTTGCTTACTGGCATGGAATGAGGTATAAGCGTTTTAAAATCAATGGTGATTTCCTAGGAAATAAAAGCTATTCAGATGATAGTAATGTGACACACATACATAGCAGATAAAGAAAACAAATCAAGCATGAAAGTCATATTTTTCTTTGATTATAGTGAATGTAAATCATTGTGTATAGTGCTGCATTTATTCTTATTTTTTTCACAATTTAGATCAGATAAATATTAGGCCTATTTGGTTTTAAAAGAGCATTGGTTTGTTGTAAATTAGTGAAGATTAACATCTTACAACAGCAACCACAGGCTGTCACTCGCCTCTTCGTGCTTCGTCTTCCGCGACCTTCACTCAGTTGTCTTACATTCTCTCTCTCTCTCTCTCTATCTCTGTATATAAGACTTAGGCCTATGTATGTGTGTGTGAGAGAGTTAGTGTGTCTGTTTTAGTGTGTGAATTTGTGTGTTTGTGTGTGTGTGTGTGTATATATATATAATTGAATGTACAATAAAAGTGATATAATATTTGTAAAGTCTGAAACGTCTGATTTTCTCTTCTTATACTATTGAGTAATACAAGTTAAATGGTGACTAAAGAGTTCTTGTCAAGAGGGTTCTAATAATGTTAAGACTGTATTCACTTCTTGTCAACATAATTTCCATGCCCTAATTACGATACTGGAACTGATGATAAATGATTGACAATGAACAATACTTATTAGCCAATTGGTACATAAGTACAATAAAGTCATAGAAAAGTATAACATTGATAATTAGTTGATATAATAAAATTATATCAAAACAATAATAATTATAACAATAACAATAATAATAATTTAATTATAATATACCATTAAAGAAACTAGAAGGGGCATAATTAAATTTAATATGCAATTAAATAATAATTAAAATAAGTCAATAAAATAAAATATAAATACAATACATTGTTTAAGAGATCACTCGTACTTTTCTAGCAGATTTTAACATTACAATCTTTCACTACAAGTTCGCATTAACACAATGCCATAAAGAAAATGTTAATAAGGTTTATACTCAAACATTTAAAAAATAACATCATTCAGTGTAGTTATTTTTTATCTTTAATTTGAATTTTAAATCTGATATTTTTTCTATTTTTCAAAGCAGTCAGTAGTATTTTAGTAAATATGCTTAATTTTTTTAGATCTTTTAGAGATCTGGAATTTAGAAGTTCCGACATTTTTTCTACATTAGGTCTGTTATAGTAATATTTGTTTAGATACATTTTTCGTTGGTCATTGAGGTGCTCACACTGGAGTAAATAGTGAAATCCATCTCCCATATCTCTTTGGCAAAAAGGGGCATATTCTTAAAATATAATCTGTTCTGGAGTGGCGACCCAGTTCAACAGGGAAATTGTTATTGCTTATTCTTATTTATAGTATTTGATTTAATTTATTTAAAAAGGTGGAATAATTTCCCAGTCAAATTTACATTTACGGGCACTATGTAGTTTTCCTTTATTACTATTTTGCATACTTTCATAAATTCCTTGTTTACTTTGATAAGTTATTCTTAAGTTAATTGTTGATTTGGATAGTTTAGTAACTATTATGTCTTGCTATAACCACATATAACCTTGTTGGTTAAAATGTGATTTATTTGGCGGGCCTTTTGCATTTTTCAAACAAGTGCTCTTTTAGTAAAACGTTATAAACTATTCTATAGATCTATTTTGTTTAACGGTTGCTATTTTAATACAGAAGTTAAACATTCTTTTCTTTAATTAATGATCGTATATATAATTTGCCAGTTTCGCCTAAGACTACATTATTGGGCGTTTTTGTGTTCATTTTTAAAATCATCTTTAAATAGCGTAGTCTCATATTTTCTAGCATATCGCAGCTTTCCATACCCCATAATTCGCACCCGAAGGTAAGTATCGGTAGTACTGTTTGGTCAAACAGATCAATTTGACTATCTATACGCAAGTTTAGTGTATGGCATTTTCTGAGTAGGATATACATATCATTTGAACCTTTTATCTTGTAGTATTTACTGTGATCTGAGAAAGATTCGTTAGCTGAGAAATGTATACCCAGGTATTTAAATTTAGAAACTATTTCTATTGTATTATTGTTTAGCGTATCAAGTCAATTGCAGACGTTGAACTTAATAACAAGTGTTTACTTTATTATCACCAGCATTTGAAAATTGACCAGAACAAAGTTAACAACATTTGTATATGGTTGATCACAGTTAATTCCAATCAAATTTAATTTTTGTTATTAATTAAACTGCATCATTACGCATACAGTCGAAATACACAACATATTATACAAAAGCAAAACATCATTAACACCCCCAAAAAAACAACCAACTCAGTTGTTTTGATGACAGACATAAACACTAGTATATTATTATATATAAATTGATTATTATAGATCGTGATTATAATTAATGTAGTGAAATCATTAAATTGGGTGCTTTTATTATATAATACCATAATTATATATGTTTGAATTTTGTCTTGTTGAACTCTGAACATAAGAAAACAAGTTTAGACAATCAAATCATAGAGAGGGAGACAGAGAGGAAGAGAGAGGAAGACAGAGAGGAAGAGAGAGGAAGAAGAGAGAGGGGGAGAGTGAAAAAGAGGGGTACAGTTATAGAACTATATAAATACTTACCGAGTGTGTTGGCGGCAGTGCTCTGGGTTGACAAAATTGCATTTTTTTCTTACATATCTTTTGGTTATTCTTGCATTTAAAATTGTTTTTCAGTGTAACCAAACTTTTTGAAATGTCATTGTCAAGCCTAACTATTGCGAGGAAAAAAAACGGTAGAAAAAGTTGAAAATTTAGATAAGATTATTGTGCTGTTAATCGACCGATCTACAGAAGTATACAGTTTGATCCGAGTTTTCAGTTTGTGAAATTGTAATTTTATTTCAGCTACACTAGTGTCAAAACTTGTGTCGAAATGTGTAATAATTTACTGATAAGCCAGTTTATGCGATCAAAATATTATTGGTGTACGAAAGATAGACGGGTCAAGAGGAAGAAAATATTTGAGAAACGCTGGTGTAATCTATAGAGGAATAAAATCAATTGCTATACGATTAACACTCTTCATATCATAATGTTCAACGTTAAAGCTTTTTTCAGAAAATCCTATGTTCGATTTTTTCCCCAAATATGTCGTATAAACTTTGCTTAAGTGAATCGATACTATTCTAGTTTGTTTCAGAAGGTCAGATCAGTTAAACTGATATAGAGGAAAAATACCATTTTATAACACTTATTGTAAAACCAATCATTCGCTTAAGTACCTAAAAAAGTATAAAAGGGTCAAGGTCAGCCGTGGGTATATAAACTCTCGCTAAAAGACTAGACATAAAGAGCCAATGTGGGAGATATCAAAATATACCGACTGGCGTAATCCAGGTAAGAAGTGAAGATTTTACACCTGTTCTTACAATGTTGTGCTTTCAAGGAACTGAGTAGTTTCAGTACTAAACTGTGTGCTATAGCTGTAGTCTAACTAATGTATTTTTTAATTGTATTTACTAGTTGTTAATTGTGCTTAATGTATTAAGAAAGTAAGTGTAATGATAATGATGCTCATTTATATAGTGTATCACTCCATGCTATCTAATTTATGTGTGCGCTCTTGTCAGAAATTGTGGGTTTTCATTCGTAAGTTAAATGTATTTCATGAACCATTTCCCAAATGACCCTTTACCCTGCGACATATTGTTTCGGAGGTAATGTAATAATAATAGCGACCTGACAATCAGTGATGTTACTGTTACCACTCTTTAGTCGAAAAATGAAAGCAAGATGCATTTAGTGCAGTGGTTCCCAAACGTTTTTAGGCCGCGACCACTTTTTACAGTTGCTCATGCTTTAGGCGACACCCCACCCCCCCCCCCCCAAAGAAAAAAAAAAAGGTCCCTACTTTATTACTGCATTTTGCGACTGTTATGAACTGTAATGTATATATCTGATATGCAGAATGTATTTTTATTGTTACAAATTGAACCAAATTAAATCTTAGCGATTAATCATTTTAGAAAAGAAGACATAAAAACAAATGTTATTAAACATTGCAAGATACCGGTATAGACTTAGGCCTATATTTCTAATTATAACACGAACGTCGGCTATTGTGATGGTATTTCTCATTGGTTCAGAAATTTTGGACAGTCTTTGCAATAGCACAACTAAGAAGTTCACCTCCAACAATAAGTCAACTGTGTTTAGACTTAATAACCAGCAAGGTGGAAAAGCATGTTTACTAAGATAGTTTGAAAATGAAAAGAAAATGGCGCAACACAATCTCAGTCAAAATAGTTTATGACTGCAAACATTTGATCCAGAATTGTGTACCTGGCATTATAGAGAAATCAGTTATCTCTGCATCGTTGTTAATACGCTCAATGAACTCCTTTGTGCTTTCTCATGAACATCTTCAACTTTGAATGAGAATGGGCTTCTAGCAAGTAGGTAGATAGTCTATGTGATTTGGAAAGTACCATGAAATTTCGGCTGCAAGCATGTGAAAGTGTTATTTTCACAGAATTTATCATCGTAATCATTTTGTCTGCTTCAATGTCATGTTTTTCAAAGAACACAGATAAAGTAGACCAGGAGCCGCATGAGAAAAAAAAAGTCCTGGTTCGATCTAACTTTCCAACACGAGTCATATCTAGATGATTTTTTTTTGCCTTACATACGTTTATAGAAATCAGGAATCTTTTAAAAGGTCTGTGGACCATTTTATCAAACTGTCATAAGCGTTACCATTAGAATGTAATCATATCATTCACAGCCTTACAGGACTATTCACAAACTTTAATCAAGTACAGTTTTTAATTTAAATTAATGTAACTTTTCCTAAACTTCAGTATTGATCTTATAAATAATATTACAAAGATAAACTCTTGTGGGCCCCGGCGAGCGCAATACTGCACACACACACACACACCTTCTTCGTGGGGGCTGAAGTAGACAGCAAATAGGCTACATTTAATTTTCATCAAATTTTTTTTTGCAAAGTCTAAAGTTTCATTTGGAATGATCGGATCTTTTTAGATAAATTAATGCATGTTACATTTTCCTCCTTGCAGTGATAAATTTAACTCATTCAAGACGACAAGGATGTCAACCAGGTAGGTTATTGTCTGCAGTTCACTTTTATCAACGAAAAATTATTCAAAGAGCAGTCTTGCTATCTGATATAAAATATTTATATAAAAAAACTAGGTCACCATGAAGCTAAAAATACAAGTTTTAATTTCTCTTGACAATCATCTCACAAGTGTGAAATAGCAAACATTGTTCGGAGCATCAAACTCAATGCACAATTGCGAATCAGTCGACTGTTTAAAAGAGTTTGTCTTTACAAAAGGGCATATCTTATGACGCTTTTTATTACTTCTAATTACTTTTAACTGTTGTGGCAATGCCTTCGTTGCTATTGTTTGCCCATATATCATACAATGAGCTACGAATACTTTTGGTCACTAATTCTGTTGAAATCCAGACTGAACAGAATCTACACTAAATTCCAAAATATTCATGAAGTGTCTGTCCTTTTATCGCCAATACTACTGCTTTTAACACAATGGCTGCTTTTAACAGAGAAGAGGCTTTTTAACGCAACTCTCTGCACACGTGTTACGGGTCCGCATACGTGCATTATGGTACCGACCTTGTCACATACACCTGTATTGATGTCATTACGCCAAGTAGCTTACACGTAGTATGCGGATGTATCTGCATGTCGGTGGACTCGCTTGGAGACGGAAAGATGAGCTGTGTTTCGGCTCCTAAGACCATCGAAAACATACGTTTCCGATGGTCTTTGGCGACCCCCGCGAAATGGTCATTCGACCCCCAAGGGGTCGCGCCTCCCAGTTTGGGAACCGATGATCTAGTGGACGTGAAGACTAACCGAATATTGAGCTATATATAGACAAACTGCTAGCACTACAGCTCAAACACGATTTACATTTCTTTTTAAAAATTATTTTGTGTAGATTTTAGTAATCATTAAAAAAAAAGTTTACCGTTCAGTTTATTTTTGAGACCATAAAAATGCACAACTATGTGGGCCTAAAAAAACTGTTGCAAGAAATATGACCCATTTACTTCGAAGGGCGTATGGCGCTGTAAAGAAATATGACCCATTTACTTCGAAGGGCGTATGGCGCTGTAAAGAAATATGACCCATTTACTTCGAAGGGCGTATGGCGCTGTAAAGAAATATGACCCATTTACTTCGAAGGGCGTATGGCGCTGTAAAGAAATATGACCCATTTACTTCGAAGGGCGTATGGCGCTGTAAAGAAATATGACCCATTTACTTCGAAGGGCGTATGGCGCTGTAAAGAAATATGACCCATTTACTTCGAAGGGCGTATGGCGCTGTAAAGAAATATGACCCATTTACTTCGAAGGGCGTATGGCGCTGTAAAGAAATATGACCCATTTACTTCGAAGGGCGTATGGCGCTGTAAAGAAATATGACCCATTTACTTCGAAGGGCGTATGGCGCTGTAAAGAAATATGACCCATTTACTTCGAAGGGCGTATGGCGCTGTAAAGAAATATGACCCATTTACTTCGAAGGGCGTATGGCGCTGTAAAGAAATATGACCCATTTACTTCGAAGGGCGTATGGCGCTGTAAAGAAATAAAGGGGTGAGGGGGCGATAAACAAAAAAATAATAATTAAAGGCGGTGAGCCAAAAGCGTTGAAGCCTATATCGTAAACTATAGATATTACAGCTGGGTAATATAAACTAGCTAGGTAGAAGTTTCTCTTAAAATCAGTGATGATGTTACTTTTATTGGAATAATAATTTGTTATGAATATTACACATTTTTGTTTATCTATAAATCTTAATTATTTTTGAATTTATATTTTTTCTTTGTAGGTGTATAGTATAACTGGAGATATATCAATAATTATACCAGTATGGCAGAGGCTACACAACCATCAAAATCAAAGAAAAGGTGATAATTGTATCTATATATATAATTAATTATTGTTTGGTTTGCGTATGGCAACATGTGTTACACTTCTTTTATTTGCTTCTAGAATACTATTAACAATATGTGTGTAGGACTAGTCTGTATTTAATAAGGAAGATCGTACTTATCAAAGAGAAAATATTTTTCAGTTCTCTCTATTTCAAGCAAGTTGATACGTGTTGAGTTGGCGTAAATAAGAAATTAGATCATAATTAATATGTACTGGCTTCTGAATTGTCAATTGTTGACCTTTTGCTTCCTAACACTGATCTCAAACGTCGAGCAAGTTCATTTTTAAAATTAGACAAAATAGTTTGTGATTTGCTAGTTGCCTCACACTAGCGAAGTGGTATCGATTTTCGACATATGAAAATGATACGAACACATATGTAAACAATTGAATAACAATAACTTATAGCGAATAACCAACAAATGGACTAAAGCCACTCTATGGCTATTTCATCATTCAGAAATTTTAAAAAAAAATACATGTTGGCCAAAACTTGGAAAAGTAATCCAAAAAAATCATAAAGCTGAAATCCCAAATGAATTTGATTTAGATCTAGCTTAATAATGTAGAATGTTGTAGCGTGCTGGTCCAAGTTGTTGTGTCACTGAGCCTTTAATTAGCATAGGCTATTGGGCCAATGATAAAGTCTTGGGCCGCTAACCACGTGGGGCTTGCATAATGAGCACGTGAACAAAGCATGGACTGGCCTTGGCTTAGGCCACACACGCAACACATTTAAAATGATACGCATAAATATGGACATAATAGCAACTGACAACAACAACTATACAGTAATAAATAATATGATTCAATGTAAAGCTAAAATACATTTAAGTGCTTAATACAGAAGTGACAAAGACAGAGAGATAGGCGCATTTTTGCTTCGTCATTCACCAGTGGCGCTAACATTGTGTTTGTACAGACAAACGTAAAGTGTATATCAATCTCATAATTATAAGTATAGATTATATTTAAAACCTTTATTGGTTGCGTATTACGTTATCTTGTTACCAATACGTCACAAATGTAGATGATCATTTTAAGTTATTTTTGCTTGATAAGGGAGATAATCAACCAAAGTGACAATAACTAATATTATTGGTCATTCAATGTTACTTGACCTAAATTTTTTTAAACTAACCAATCAAAGCACAGTATTGTTATAGGTGTAATCGCAAGATATTAACCGCCATCTTTCCATAGGCAAGGCAGCAAGATACCAATGCGCGATACAATAACTTAGTTATTGTATTAAAATATTCCCAACACAAATGCATGTACACGGTTTTAAGAGCAGAGACTAAGCGCGTCTTTATGCCTCTTAAGTTGAGGTGCCAACTTAAAATTAAATAGTCCGGGGAAGCGATGAGCCAATAGGGTAAAAATAAGTGGGGGAGGGGAGGAAAGGGAAACCCGTCTCCTAGCGACAGTGTTCTAAAATTAGCCCTGCTGCAACTAATCTCCAATAAGTATTAAAGGCCTACTTTAACAGAGCAATACCCCCGTTCTTGACATTGTGGATCCGCAAAAATGAATAGTTTTCAATACAGTACTGGGGGTGGGAAAATATATTAGAATAGATAAATAGACATATAATACTACATTATTTTATAGTGGCATATAATTACATAGATACTGTGTCACGTAACAGTCTAGCGTATAATTCAAGTAATAATGTTTAAAAAAAAAAAAAAAAAAGCACGCAGAATGAAAAATCGATTAAAATTGAGATTTATATTTTTTTTTTCGTTCTAGTGACAAGAAAAATCAGCAGATGTCAAATGTAAGTTCTTTGCACAATGTAAAATATATTTGTCAGCCATTTTTTTAAGTTCCTTCTTTTCGTACAGCCACTTACGGGTGGAGCTAAATGTTCGAATCTAAGATTTAGAGTAAGATAAATGTTTGAATCTTAGATGAATACTGAGCTAAATGTTTGAATCTTAGATGAATACTGAGCTAAATGTTTGAATCTTAGATGAATACTGAGCTAAATGTTTGAATCTTAGATGAATACTGAGCTAAATGTTTGAATCTTAGATGAATACTGAGCTAAATGTTTGAATCTTAAATGTAGACTGAGCTAAATGTTTGAATCTTAGATGTAGACTGGGCTAAATGTTTGAATCTTAGATGTAGACTGAGCTAAATGTTTGAATCTTAGATGTAGACTGAGCTAAATGTTTGAATATTTGATGAATACTGAGCTAAATGTTTGAATCTTAGATGTAGACTGAGCTAAATGTTTGAATCTTAGATGTAGACTGAGCTAAATGTTTGAATCTTAGATGTAGGCTGAGCTAAATGTTTGAATCTTAGATGTAGACTGAGCTAAATGTTTTAATCTTAGTTGTAGACAGAGCTAAATGTTTGAATCTTAGATGTAAACTGCATAGATCGCACATAAAGTCATTTCGCAGTGGTTAGCGTTAATATATTTGACTAGGGGTATGTTCATTTTATATCTATGTTTATGGATTTCAGAGGTACGTACATTATTTTTCTTCTTCTATTAGCTAGTCTTCAGAGCTGTTTGCTTTCTTGCAGTCAATGCCAGACAAACATATTTACATGTTTTTTTTTCAGTTGTTCAATACTGCTATATAGTGTGTTGGTAATGGTAGGTTGAGGGGGAGCAGAGTGTATCTGAGGTCGGTCAGCTCAGGACATTCAAGCAGGAAGTGGTCTACAGTTTCTTGTGGGCAGGGGCAACGTCTGCAATTAGGTGGGTGAGTTGGGTCTATTCTATTTAGGTGTGAGTTGAGTGCTATATGTCCTGTTCTCAACTGGAATATAGTGCATTGTTCTGTGCGGGGGAGGAACTTTATGTTGTCTTGTTTGTTGGGCTGATTCATTTCTCTGTAAATTTTTCTTCCAGTTGTTCCCTGAGCCCATTGATTTAGCCATTCTTCCTTTAAGTTAATTTTTAGTATATTGCTCACTGTTTTGTAGTTGACAGGTCTTTCATAGAGGTCCATGCTAGCTCCCTTTCTAGCCAGTCTGTCAGCTTTTCCATTTCCTGGTATGCCAATATGTCCTGGGATCCATTGTAGAGTTATGTTGATGTTGTATGTGCTTATTAGGTAGTCCAGAGTGTGTTCTAATAAGGTGATTTCTTTCAAGCTTGGTGAGGTTTCGCTTGCTACTGTTTGAAGTGCTGATTGAGAGTCGGTGAAAATGACTATATCTGATGGGGCAAGATGTTTGTTGTTATATTTATGTTCCACTGTCTCAAGGGCAATAATCATGGCATCTACTTCTGCTTGCAAGTTTGTGCAATAGTTCCCACATGGTGCACTTATCTCAAGGCATTTTATATCAGGGAATATCAGGTAAGCGCCTAGTCCAGCATTTATTGTGGCTTTAAATACTGAGCCATCTGTATAGGTGTGGATGGCTGTATCTGTATAGCTTTCTATGGTTTCTAGTGCACCTACTTTAAGTTCTAGCGGGTTAGATGTTTTGGTTAGGCTTTTGTTGTTCAAAGAGGTTTTAATTCTTGGTTGCCTTAGTCTTCCACCGGGGGGGGGGGGGGGTAAAAGCGAATGTCTTGTAATTGGTTCTCGGTTTTGGGGAGGTGGTGTTTTTGTTGTAGTTCGTCAGCTATTTGCAATAGGGACTTTTGTTTCATTTTGAGGCTGTTCTGTTGCGTTCAATAAGTATTTTGTTTGGGTGGTCATTCTCCAGTCTTTTGTACCTTTCGAATGCTTCTAAAGCTGCTCTGTCTCGTCTTCGTTGCAGTAGTTCAATGTTTGAGTCTATTTCACACGCTGCTGTGGGTGTAGATCGCATACCCCCACCGATGAGGCGCAAGGCTTGGTTCTGTATTGTGTCTATTGTATTTAGCTGTGTCCGGTTAGCTGTTGTTTGTAGGGGCAGGAAGTATTCTATGGCTGATCTTATATACCCTATGTATAAATTCCTTAAAGTGTATTTTTTTCTGCCACCCATGCAGTGCTGGATAGATGTCTTATAATGTTTAGCCTTTTTGAAGCTTTTTTTTTTAAGTCAGCCATGAAGTTTTTTAAGGAGAGTTTTTGATCAAGTTTCACGCCCAGGTATATGGGGTTTTCTTCTTTTTTTTACAGGATAGAATCTAGTTTTAGGTTAAATATTCTTGTGGCTGTTTTTTTTTTTTTTTTTTGCTGTGGCTAAAGATGGTGTACACTGTTTTTTCTTTATTTATATTGATTTTCCAAAGCTTAGTATAAGTTGAGATAGTGAGCAGTGCTTTGTTTAGTTTGGTTCTAGTTAAAACTGGATACTTTTCTGTTGTCCAAAGTAGAAGGTCATCTGCATACACTACTTTGTTTACTGTGATGAGATCAGGTAGGTCATTGATGAATATTAGGAAGAGTGTGCAGCTAAGGGCTGATCCTTGAGGGAGTCCTTCCTCCAGGGTCTTTTTGTCAGAAATTGCTCCTTCAAAAAAATAGTCTGGATGGTTCTGTTTTGGAGGAAGGCCTTTATCCACTGATACATTTTTCCGTGCATTCCGCATCTTCATAAACAGTCCTAATCTCCATACTCTGTCGTATGCTTGCTGGAGGTCGATGAAGACAGCGATGGTATGTTTGTTGTTTTGTTTCTTAAAACGAAAATGCAATGTAGTGTATCGGCTTGACCTTGGAGAAACTGTGTAGTTCTAGCGTATAACTTTACTTATTAATATTTCGAATACGTTCTGTTAGTTCTATACTTATATACTATATCTATACTTTGGAATATTTGGTATAATCTGTTTGTAAGAAATTTACTTTAATATTTATAAAATAGTATTATATTAATGAATACAGATTGAAAAAACAAAATTATTGTAAAAGCCATTTCGTTTAATTCTTGCTGAAAAATGTTTTATATAGGTATTTTCTAAGGACGACATTGACCTTCTACTTATTGGAAAAACCGGGAACGGAAAAAGTGCAACCGGAAATTCTATTCTCGATCGTCTAGAATTTGAAAGTGAACCATCCTGTGAGTCAGTGACCACAAGTATTGAGTCTGCAGTTGTAGAATTTAAGAAACGAAAGATTAAAGTTGTGGACGGACCTGGGATTGGTGACACGCATCATATTGATGATCTGGAAGCAGCCACAGAACTTGTCATGGACAAAATGGCAGACGCAGTAACATTGAATCCTGATGGATATCATGCTTTCCTATTGGTTGTCAAATTTGGAAACCGTTTGACTGCTGAAGATAAAGAATGCATTAGAATTTTGAAAGCTATTTTCGGAGACTTTTTTGTAAGAGACTATTGTATTTTACTTGTTACAAATGGTGATGATTTTTACAGCAGTATTAAACAAAAGGGTACATCGTTTAAGACGTGGTGCCAGAAACAAGGTGGAATATTTCAAGAACTTTACAATGAATGTAATAAAAGAGCGGTTTTGTTTAATAATAAAACAAAAGACCCAACAGTAAGAAAAAAACAAATTAAAAAGCTAATAATTACAGTAGATGAATTACAACATAAAGGAAGACGGTACAGCAATGACCATTTTAAAATGGCTTATAGAAGTAGAGAACAGTTGATGGTTAAAGTTAAGGAACCAAGAATTCGCCAAGACGCTCTCGAAAAAATAGATATTTTTATGCAAAGAAAAAAAAGCATTCGATCTAAAGATATTAATGTACAAACTATAGAAATGAAAGAACTCAAAAAAGAAATTCAAAGTCTGCTGAGTAAAGTACAAGAAGCAGACAATCAATCAGGATTGTTAGACGCGTTGATACGAACTTTAAATTATTTACTGGAGGAAACTGAAGGCAACATACAACAGATTGACCAGCTCGGCGTGGAAAGAAAGTTGATTGTTGAGAGAAAAGAAGAAGCCAGGAAAATGTTATTTGATGTGGATTTTATTGAAAATGAATTGAAATTGAAATTCGAGAAGCTTTTGATTGAAAATGGAAGTTATAATGACGAAATAAAAGATCTAGAACGAGAAATAGAAAATGAAGATATGCAAGTTAATAAATCATTTAAATTTACTGAAGACAAACTGAAAAAAGAGATACGATTCAAGAAGGGTCATTTAAAGAATAGGAATTTCACTGATGCTACTCAGGCCAAACTAATGATGCAGGAGATAGAAACACATGAGCGAAGTAATTTGGACAGATTAAGGTCAGAGAAGATGAAAGCCTTATCAAAGATAAAATTACGAAAGGCAGATCTAGAAAATAAAAAACAATTAATCAGAGACGAAATTATGATGCAAATATTGGGAACTGTTGTGAATGAAAAGCAACAAGAAATGATCAAACTAATTGAAGAAATAGATCAACTTGCCAAGGAATTTGACCAGAGAAGGCAAGAATTATCTAATTCAAGTGAGGAAAAAGACCAAAACATTATTGACAGAATCAATGAAATGAAAGACGACTACATTGATGAATTAAATAAAGTTAAATCCAAATCTAAACAGAAATGTCGAATTCAATAAAATTGGAAAACTTTTTTTTTCATTTCGCAATTTCTGGATGAACGAAGTTAACATACTACACGTTATAAGCACTGATTATATAAGGAAGACATCTGTTACATGGATGATACATTGAGAAATAAACTATACACTCTTTTACCCAAACGCGCGATTAAATATCTATTCAATAAATATTATGAAATATGTATATAGAGTTGAAAGTATGTGCTCTTAAATGAAATTGTTAACTCGGGCAACGCCGGGTATTTTTCCTAGTATATATATATATATATTTCTCTGCTATCTCTATCTCTATTTATATCTATATTATCTATACATACAAACGCAAAACTTGTTTAGAATTAGCCGAGTCTATAACCATAGACTATAATATACATGGACTGCTTGCTTTAGTATTTCTGCTATATTATGACTCGAAACACTGAATTCCCGATTCTAAATAAAGAAGTTGCTATAAAGTAGATTCTATGCTAGTTCCGTTTTATTTAATCGCTATGATTTTGTGAAGTCAAATTCAAATCAAAAGTTGTATACAACGGAAACATTTATAGATCAGTGTTGTATGCACACGGAAAAAGAATATAAGATATAAAAATAGAGCAAGCGTTCCATCTTTTTAAAGTCAATGATAATAGGAATAATAGTAGAACAAGTATTCATTTAAAGTCGATAAAATGCGATTTAATAAAGATATATATAAATGTAAATAACTAATATCTAGTTGTTTATATCATAAAAGAAAGTCAAAAGAGTCAATAGAGACAAATCAACAATGTAGACATATTATAGATCCACGATAAATGAAGATTTTTATACTAGTTTTTTTAGAGAGCAAAATACTTCTAAAATAGAGTTAACATTCATAATTAATACCATAATATTAAAACTGACTTAAAATTGATTTTCTTTTCATATAATTATTAAATTTAAATTTTAAATTTCGTAGTACTGATTGCAATTTAATTTATGGCCATTGTAGGCTGTTCTAAAATGTGATAACTTGAACATTCCTTAGAATATTGGTATGAACGTACTATGTCAGTTTCATCCCAAATGCAACTTTGGGGCTATCAATACAAAATTTTCAAGGCCGAAAAAATAAAAGAAGAAAATGTGGAAGTAATGTGATTATATTTTGTACTGATGGGACATTTTGTAATATTTTATTTTGTCCTGATGGGACCTTTTCTAATATTTTATTTTGTCCTGATGGACCATTTTCTAATATTTTTTTTGTCCTGATGGGACATTTTGAAATATTTATTTTGTCCTGATGGGACATTTTGTAATATTTTATTTTGTCCTGATGGGACATTTTCTAATATTTTATTTTGTCCTGATGGGACATTTTGTAATATTTTATTTTGTCCTGATGGGACATTTTGTAATATTTTATTTTGTCCTGATGGGACATTTTGTAATATTTATTTTGTCCTGATGGGACATTTTGTAAAATTTTATTTTGTCCTGTTGGGACATTTCCGATCATTTAGTAATATTTTATTTTGTACTAACGGTACATTTGGTAATATTTTAGCCTATATTTTAAATACATCCGTCATGTATAGACGCCACTAGTGTATACAAATGGAATTATGTATATCTGTTGTATTTTTAAATTAAAAGATGATCTAGATCAGTGGTTCTCAACCTTCACTTTAATACTGCTGTGGTGACCCCATAAAGTTATTTGAGTTGCTACCTTACAACAGGTATCTGCTGTTATGAATTGTAATGTAAATATCTGATATGGAGGATGTATTTTCATTGTTACAAATTAAACACAATTAAAGTTTTTATTTAAGTAGTAAAGTATCCTGTAGGACCAGATTATTCCTTTGGGCCAGTGAAGCAGCGTTCAGTGGCATACTAGGAGATTGTGCGGCCAGAGGAAAAGCCCCACTTTTCGGTCATTTAAAATGTTTCCCTTTTTTTTAAATTCTTAAATAGTTCACATTGTTATTACTTTAAAAGCCTTACTTTTGTGCTTGAAAAGGTCCTTATTCTTTCTCGAAAACATGTTAAAAGTTATTTTTGTCGGAAAGAAAGACTGAATTATAATTTTCTACCGGTACCTTTGACTCACATTGTGGTTATCGATAAAGAATGTATGAATAGTAAAGATACTATTTAAGAAAAATGTACTCGTGGTAAGTTGAAAAACTCCACTGTTTCGGAAAATATAGGGGATATTTAACAATGTCACAACAAAACATAAAAGCTGTTATATATGGGTTTCCCAATTTAGTTAAGAATAGGGACTACAGTGAAATTTATCTAAATGCCAATAAATTCAATTTTTAATTTTGTGCCTAAGTTATATACTTTAACTATTCCTGGATCTAAAACATATGGTTCGGAAATTTTAGTAATATTATTTAAATGTAAAAATTGCATTTGTAATAGGTATACATGAGAATTTTTTTAAAAATATTTACACTACAGTAATATAAAAAATGAGTTTAATTATATATTAATATGCATCAAATTAAAGGTTAACATATTGTCTTTGTGGGGGGGAAATCTTACAACAAGCCAATAAGAAATAGATAAGGAATTTGCATTTTTCATTTTTACTCCCAAAATTTTTTTTTTCTCAAAAATTTTCAGTTTTTCCGGTTTTTCTCAAAATACTACATTTTTTTCTTCTTTTTGTATTAACTTCCTTATTTATGAAGCAGTCTTTATGAATTTTTTTAAGAACACTCCGGGTTAAATACGGCTCATAGAACATGACATAGAACTGGAAGACCTAACTTCGATCAAACAGCATCCCTATAGAGTAAATACCATTTTTGTCATTACAGAGGAAAGAATTGAAGTATATATTAAATCAATGAATAATTAAACTTAGTTTGTGTCCATGGTGGTCTCCGTATGTTTTGGTCCCTAATAACACTGTATGTTTCTGTACAGACTTCCGTAGAGTCAATGCAGTGACAAAAATGGACTCATATTCCATACTAAGAATTTCAGATTTTATAGATAGGATAAAGGACGCGTGTTTTGTAATAAAAACGACCTACTTTTAGGTTATGGGGAAGTACATTTGACTCTAAGGGCACAGAAAATATCTGCATTTGTGATCCCCGATGGATTGTTTAAGTATAAGGGGATGATAATAGAGGTTGAAAAACGCTTCGACAACTTTCCAGAGATTGATACATTTTATCAAACAGGATATTCTAGGCTGCAATGCATGTCTTGATGATATAATCAGTTATAGCAAGGATTTTTGTTAAAAATTTATACTTTTATTTCAAAACTTGATGAGGCTAAGTTGACAATAAATCTAGGAAAAAGCGACTTTTGTCATGACACGATAAAGTACCAAGAGCAAATTGTGTGTGTGTGTGGGGGGGGGGGATAAAACCCGTAGATGAAACAAGCAGTTAAAAAACTGTATAAACCGAGTAGCAGAAAGCAAATAGGCTCTAAGTAGTTTCTTGGGAAAGATAAGCTCCTATCGAAAAATTTTCCCAAATTATTCCAATATTGCAAGTCCATTAACTGGTCGGTTAATGCAGAACTCTCGTTTTCTGTGGACACAGAATGCAACGAAGCATTTGAGAAGCTAAAGTTAGTTTTGTCTCACTCCCCAGTGTTAATCACTCCAGATTTTAATCAGCCATTCTATGTGTATGTAGACGCTAATGAAATAAGAGATGGGATTGTATTATTTCAAAAGAAAGATAAAATGAACCATCCAGAATGATATACTATTACTCAAAGAAATAAAGTAAATATGAGAAAAGATAAAGCTACATAAAAAAGAATTTTTTTTTCATGGTACCTAAGCTTGAAGATAAATCATGTAACATTGTAATACTATTACTGAATATATCAATCTCATGTTAATGTCATATTAACTTCATTTTAATGATGTATTATTATTTTTCTTTGAACAAATGTGACATTTTTGTACAAACATTTTTCCATAAAATCTATATCTAGATTTTATTTTGCAAGGGGGAGGGTAATGTAATTGCCTTTCACAGGATATTAATTATATTAATTGGTTGGTTGATTTGATAATTATATTAAGAAAACTACATTTTGTTATATTAATTATTTAGTATCAGTTGTTAAATATTATATATATGTCAGTGCACTAAATATTATTGTAAAAATATCTTCTATAAAAAAGATTTAGTTTTTGTTAGAAAGGTGAAGGTGATCGTCAGCTAAGTTAAGTTTAGCTTCCGCCTAAGATGGAATGGCGTAATATATATTTTGAGTCAAGTTAAATAAAATTAAAATACTAATAAGTTATTATATTATAAATTTGGATGTGCATTCCTAAATCATCATATAATATGTCTATTGAAATCTGTGTTTATATTGTTCAATAAAACATTGAAGTAAGTGAAGAATACATTGTTCTTTGATCACTCTCAAGTTGTAGGCTGAATCAGTGAATGAAACGAAATGGTTGCAAGTTGGATTTGAATTATAATTACAGCCTAATTAAATAAATGTTTAGATGCCCGTACCACGCTACCATAATAAGAATAATATGGGCACTAGCAACGACAATGACTGTAGTGTCCTGCTCGTTTACAATGAACTGTGAGTGTCAAGGCTCCGTGGTCATAATTGTTTGTTTTCATCGTGATGTAAGATCACGTGCTACTCTGGCCCCATGTGTAACTTGTCCCAATCAAATTCAATTAATGCTCAACGACTGAACCACGAGGTTGTGTTTTCTTTCAAGACACTGCACTACAATGAGCTTCTACTTATTGGCGAAACCGGAAATGGCAAAAGTGCAATGAGAAATTCTGTTCTCGGACAGTCAGAATTTGAGAGTGATTCCTCACGTGTGTCGGTGACCACAAGTATAGGGCGTTTGCAATCCCGTGACAAAAAGCACGTGATTTGTGTTTACTTTGAATAATGGTGTACAATTAAATATGGCCGCTGTATTAATAAAGTTTCATATAGGCTCGAGCTTTTTTTAAATGATGTGTTGTGTTTTAAGTCTTATTAAGATTTAAGCTGTATTATGTATGTTAAATAAAATAGGCTATTTTATTATTATCATAGACATAGATCATAGACGATGTGAGCCTAATAGTTACTTGACTAGATAGCCTATTCACCAACAATATCGCTTGACATCGTAGCCTAGCCTACGAAACATTGAAAGTGTAGGCCTATAAAGTGAAATTGAAAGTGTAAATAGGTCTAGCCGGCCCTAGCCTAATCACATTAATCAATTAATCTACAGTACTACTATTTACCTCCTTATTTTTGAGTAGGATAGCCAATATTCAGATGTGAATTTTGCATGATAAAGAAGTACTTCACTTTCACCACTTTACGTTTGTACCTCAAGTGGGTTCTATATTTACACAAATACGTCACTAATTTTACATTAAAAAACTTAAGCTCCGCCTACTGAGAACGCTCTATTGAGTATGCTGCTGTAGAATTTAAGAAACAAAAGATTAAAGTTCTGGACGGACCTGGGATTGGAGCCAGGATTAATTGTCGTATATAGGTTTGAGCCATTGTGAGTAACGTGCCATGGCACCAGGTTGAGCAGTTGGTGACTCTAGTAAGTTTGCGACAATTGCATTCAAGGCCTTTTACGTTGAAAGTTCCTATTCATTCGTTTTTTGCTTCATGTTCAAATTGGTGTAGTTAATATGCACCTAGCCCTGTTGTGGGGCTCGTGTATTGATGTCAAGGGTTCTGTAGTTCTCTATTTTTCAGACCTAGCCTGTACCCATGGTACCCGGTTACTTCTGTTTGGTGGTTTGCCTTTGTTGCGCCTGGCCATTTGGCATCTGCGCCATAATTTATTCCAGACAGGTTAACACTTTGTGCAGACTTTTCCAAACCAATTTCTGTTCTCTTGACAAAGTTAGCTTTATACACTTAAGAACTCCCTGACATTGAAAGGGATATATAACAGATATAAGTTTCTACACAATCTTCCAGAATGATGACGTCTTTATTTAAGTGTTGTATCTGTTGTAACATTTGGAAAAAAAACTGAACTGTTACATTGCTCTGTAATATAAGAAAATCTTGTCAATCTTGTTAAGAGTGAGCTACATACACAATTTGCAATGAATTGGAAGGAAAAACAAAAACAAACAAAGAAATGTGATGTTAATTACTTTTTTTTAAAAGTTACATGAAAACGACACTATTTTGCATTCATGCATGGCTCTAATAATTGTTTAAAAAACATAACTATATATATTATAGCTATCTAGAGAATTCATACTCTGAAATAAATAAATCAACATGTTTACAGAGGGCATAACAGAGTTTCTTGACCATACTCATAATCATGGGATATTTTAACATACATTTTGTACATATTAACAATACAAATGACACTGTGGCTCAATTATTTAAAGACACGATGGAATCGCTGGGACCTCGAGCAACATGTCACAGAGTCAACATCCTAGACCTGATATATACAGAAATAGGACGGAAAATAAAAATCAACAGATGTAAAAAGAAATATTTTTTATCAGATCATTGTCTCATACATAATGTGATTAATGTTCCTAAAGAGAACATCACAAGAAAAACTATAACATACAGGAAATATAAAAACATAGACAAGGTCCAACTAACAAAAGACTTAGAATTTGACGTTAGTAAAACATTTGAGGTAGACATACTAGTGGATAGCTTCGAAGAAAAAGTAAGGATGCTAATGGACCAACATGCGCCCGAAACAACCAAACCAATACCGTAACAAAAAGTTATCACAATCCATGTTTCAATGAAGAAGTAGGTCAGCATAAACGTGTTGTGCGAAGAAAACACGTGAAAACGCCTGAAAACAACACAGACCAAAACCTGGTGGTTATATTCGAATTTTTTTTTCTTAAAAATGTCTCAACAATTAGAGAAGATCTAAATTTAACACCAAAATACAAGCCTTCAGTCAGCCGGATTATAAAACTAGACAGTTTTAGAGCTCAGCAGGAAGTTAAAAACGTAATCAAATCTCTATCTGAAAAAAACTTGCAAACTAGACTGCATGCCGACGACGCTACTAAAGAGATACTAGATACTATTCTTCCTATGATAACCAAGATAATAAATTCATCACTGGAACAAGGAATCTTTACAACAGGCTGGAAGACTGCAATTATAAGACCACTGATTAAGAAAGGTGGGCTAGACCTAATCGCTAATAATTACAGACATGTAAGTAGCTTGCATTTCCATAAAAAGTTGTAGAAACGACAGCTCTCATTCAACTAATGGAGAACTGCAATTAAAATGATCTAATTCCAGATTATCAATCTGCATTCAGACCACACTAAAGTTGTGAAACTGCTCTGGTCAAATTAATGAATGACCTACTATGGGCAATGGAAAATCAGGAGTCAGCTGCATTGATGGCAAGAGCTTTCGATAAAGTAGATCGTGACATGTATTATCTGTATTAGAAGTTATATTCGGCATCGAAGGACAAGCTCTAAACGGGTTTGACAGCTATTTAAGACAAAGAAGCTGCAATGTAAATGTTGAAAAAGATTACTCTGATAATTAGATCAAAGATCAAATAAAAAATTAAATGTAAATCTGTAATATTGAAACTTCAGATAATAAAAGTATTTGAAACATTCTAACAAAAGAGTCATGTAAGACATTAATGGTATGCCTGGTAAACTCTCAGTTAGACTATGCGAACTGTCTGTACATATGACTGCCAGAGTTCTATTTGAAAAAAACTACAAAGGGTCCAAAACAAGACTGCAAAAATTGTTCTTAACAACAAAGAAAACTCACTCTTTTGTCTAAAAAAACTGCACTGGCTACCTATAACACTTAAGATAAAATTCAAAGTTCTGACTATGCGCTATAAAAGCTTTCATGGTCAATCTCCCCAGTACATTAGATCCATAGTCCAGCTAAACTCATCAGAGAAAAGAGGACTGCGTTCAAACAAATCCATCTACAATTTCTACAACGTACCAAACGTAAAAAGAAAAACATTTGCAGCTAGCTCGCTTCTACAGCGTTGTTTGACCTCTGTGGTGAAATGAACTTACGAACACAATAAAACAAACGGACAATATTGACTAAACATATAACTAAACTAAAAACACACTTATTCGATTTATTTTAATAATATTATACAACTGGTAATTACAATTATAATTCAAATGAAAAGTATTCCTAGTAAACTGCAAAAATAAACTGTCAAAGTAGCAATTAAAATTTATATAATAAAGAACAATGTGTTCTATTTGTATTTAAAGTGTACATTATATCAATAGGTAATTACAATAAGCGACTATTCTTACACCAACATTATAATATATCTTTGTACTAAAATTAGGCTGGAAAAAATATAGGTAGGCCTATGTAAATATATCTATACATAATATCCTTGTGCTTCTCTTATTTTAAATAATAATTATCACAATTACTTTAGAGAATAAACAATGACATAATATATATTTTAGCTTGATGTTTTGAGCACCAAGATGAAAGTGCAACAATTGACAAGTCTTAACGATTATACATGCATAAAAGGTCAAAAAGAAGAACATTTCCGGTCTTATTCGATCATTTCATTTTTTTCGAAACATGTCTGTGTGCTAGGTTACTGGTTGTACGAAAATATGTATAAAATTAAATTTTATTTCATTTCCAAAAGATGGCGACAAAAGAAAACGATGGATTGTGAATGTCAGATTTGAAGAATCACCTATTTATAATCCCAAACTAATTGCTTGATGCAAAAGAATTTTCGTGTTGTTGTTTTTTTATAAATCTCAGCATTGTGTTTTTTTAATTACCAAGTACGCAACTTTTGACTAAATTATTTTATAAACAAATGCTACATTTAGCTTAACGCGACTAACACTTTGAGTATTAATTATCGCCTACTAACTTTTGATGTTAAAAACGGATTCCTCATAACTAATCTTGTAGCCTTTGTATATTTCTAAAAGACAAGAACTGGCTGTCGATGTTGAAATCAATTGTCAAACAGCACCAAAAGCATGGTTTTTGTTTACGAAAATGGTGGTAAATTTCACCGGAAGTTCACGATCATACCAGTTCAAAAGGTCCCACCTAATTAAGACATGTCAATGTGCATTTGTCAATTCTGATGTGAAAGTGTATAAACGCCATTTTATCTTTACCATAAAGAATAACAGCGGTGGCTATGTAGGCCTATAAACTCGGTTTGCTAATGTCCAACTTCAGTTCTTTATATAACCATTTTATTTTTAAAAGTTATGTTTATATCATGTTATTTAGTTCTTTTCAAGACACATTGCATTTCTTTTTTATATTTTAATGAATCTATATTGATATACCACAAAGTTATGTCTTTTGATTAACAGACTCGAAGTTTTCCAATTTTAGATCACTCACCAAAGTATTTTTTTCATTATGTAAATTGCGACTTATCTGGCATTTTGTCAGCAAATCACAATTTCTTACATTCTGTCTGCAAAAAACCAGAAGAGTATCTCGGAACAACTGCATTTGAAAGAAAAAAAAAACTACAAACAATATGATAACTAAAGTTAAGGTTTTATTTTGTATATAATTTGAATATTGAAATCTAAATGAGCTTTCAAAAAAATTGAAATAGTTAAACGGTGGCCTACTTTTGTGAACATGATTTACTGTTCATTATTAAAAGACACTTGTCACACATTGAAGTTTGACTGTATCGGAAATTAGGTTTTCTTTGTGATGCTGAACTTGCACAAAACAGCAGAAGCCAGAACAAGTACAATGACCAGAATCTTCATTGTTAGCGGGAAACTGAAATGTAATCAAAACTGTGTTACACAATAGCACAAGTTAAACAAATATTCCATGCACATAGCATGTTGTTTATTTAAAAAAAACATTGATATATAGTATATAGATATATATCGATAGATAGTGTTACGAGTAGATTTATTTCCATAATTATATTGGTTCTGTTATTATTAACTAAAGTTAAAATGAAATAATCTTAAACCCAAATGTTTCCGTGTTAGGAATAAAACATGCATATGTCTAGACACTACGTCATGGCAATAAAATACGTCATATGCACGAGGGTTGAATACCGTTAGTTTAGTTCTAGTTTGGGCGCTAATGTGTGAGGACTGTTTTTGACCATTTTCTTAAAGATAGGATTACGGCTTAGTTCATTATAGAAGAATCTCAACTGATTAAGTTTCATTATATAATACTGGTACATGTATTCTGTGGTATTGTTATATTTTATCATCTCAACTTGTTGGAATAAAATTGTGTTCAATTTCAAACAGGATTGTGGATTTCCTATATATTAAGGTACAGTTTATCTAAATCACTTTATACACAAAAGATTCACATCGCAACGAGTCAAATAAACATTAAATCTAATTCAATAACATCAATATAAATTCTTATACAACCTTGTGAGATCCAAGATGGATGTGGATCAAAAGAATATATAATAATACATTACTAAAAATATCATCTAACGTCAGTAGCTGATTTTGCACGTGACAAAAGATTGGGGGCTCGTCCTGGATCTAAAGTTTGTATGTATAAGAAATTGAGAATATACAACTGTTTTAGTGAAAACGATTTACAACAAATATTTATTCAAATTCTGTCTACGTGGGAGGCACTGTCTGTGTTCGGACATACTGTTTTCAGCTTTGTACACAATCATCCTTAAAATTTATCTTCTACAAATTAACAGTGGTGTAAAATATTTCAAAGGACTTTATAAAAGGTAAAGTTGAAATTTTTTATCTTCTATTTACGTCATTAATATAAAACATGGCGGAAGCTAATCTTACGTTGGAGCAATTGAATATTTTTGCTATCACGTCAGAACAGTTAAATAGCATGTCACTAACCCAGTTAAAAGAGATGGCAAACTCTTTGGGAATAGACATTACTGAAGTTACACCAGTAAGGAGTAAATTGATTCAAGATATTAAGGACTGTTTGAAAAGACATGGTAGAATGCTTGAAGAAAATACTATGAATAATGAAGAATCAGTGGTTTTCAATGTATCAGAAACCCTGAAAACAGACATAAATAACCATGAATTTAAAATGAATGGAAATGAACTAAGTGCGGACTAGAATCGCTAGTAATGAAAGGATTAAATTAGCAAAGTCTCGTTCGTCAACTCGTACGATTCAGGAAACAAATAATGTAGAACTATATAAGTTTAAAAAGCATGTCCCAAGCATGGAGAACATAGAGATTGATGAGTTCTTTATGGTCTTTGAAAGAAACTCGATCGATTATAAATTTCCTGAAGATAAGAAAGCAGTACTTTTACGTTCAGCTCTAACAAAAGGCAAGGCTCTAGATGTTGTATTGAATTTGACTCCAGAGGAATGTAATGATTATGAACTAATAAAGAGCAGAGTACTATTGAGTTATGTTCTAACTCCAGAAAAGTATCGAAAGTTGTATCGTGAGTACAAGAAGGAACCAGAAGTTTCACATGTTGACTTCCTGAGATTAGAGAAAAAGTATCTTGATCGATGGTTACGTTCTAAGAATGTGAATAAAGATTATGAAAAACTATATAATCTCATACTGATGGAGGATTTTACTGAGAAGATTCGCACTGATATAAAAGTTCATTTGGCTGATCGTGGTATTGAAATAGCAGAACAGGCAGCAGTAAAAGCCGATGAATACGTCATTATTCACCCGCATAGCCATTATGTTCAAAATGACAGAACAAGTTTGAGGACTCAAAACAGTAATACAGAGAGGAAGTTAAGATCGACAGAGGATAAAAGTAAACAAAAAGCCGATAAACAAGAGAATTCAAGTTTTGTACAAAAGAGAATTACCTGTACATTCTGTAAGAAAGATGGACATATAAAAGAGAATTGTTGGAGTCTACATAAAGAGAAAAGACCCATTAAAAACAAGAACAACGTGGTTTTATCACACATCGCCGTACAAACTGAAACTCATATAAATAAAACTGCCCACAAAAGAATTAAAGCTGATAGAAAGACATTTGATGTTAGTCATGAGGAGATGGCGAAACACGCATGTCCAAGTTGCTCAAAGTCGGAGAAAGTCTTTGAAATGAAGACCGAGGCTATTGAACATTCTAGTTTCAACTCTAAAGGGAGTGTGACAGATGAACAATCAGTAAATAAAACGTTTACTCATGGAGGCAGTAGTGTAGCAAGAAACTCAGTAGGCAGAGAACTACCCGAGTGCATGCTATCGGATGTTAGCGAGGGCTATGTGTCACCTATAGATAATCAAGCTAGAGAACGGAAGATTAAAATTCTACGTGACTCCGGTGCTGATATATCTCTACTGTTGAAGAATACTGTACCAACGTCGAAATTGACTCATACAGGCCAGTATGCCTTAATCAGTACTATGGCTGGAACACTCACGGCACCGTTACATCGTATACAGTTGAAGAGTAATTACTTCACTGGATCTGTTATTGTTGGGATAGTGAAGAAATTTCCCTACAGAGGCATTTCATTACTTTTAGGAAGTGACATTGCCAAGAATCAGGTACATCCTGTACTTAAAGAAACCAAAGACTCTGTTCAGTGTAGGAATACTGACAATTCAGTATGTGTTATCACCAGAGCTATGGAGAAACAGCAGATGACTAATGAATCGACAAAGAAACCAGAACCAACACCAGAGATTGACTTGCAAGCAACCTTCATGACGGATGTTCTAGGTGGTCACTCAAGTCATACTGATCAAAATAATTTGTCGCCTAGACAACTACTCATTCTTGCTCGAGGCAAAGATCCAGAGATCGGGAAGCTAAAAGAGGAAGCAAAGAATGAAGGAGAATTAGAAACAATGGCCGCAGGTTATTACCTGAGGGACGAGTTGTTGATGAGGAAATGGAGAGGGAAAGAAAACGACGATGAAACATGCAGCGAAGTACATCAAATCGTGGTACCCAATGTTTACCGCAAGGACATACTACATATGGCCCATGATTCACTGTATGCTGGTCACCTAGGGATACAGAAAACCTTCGACAGGATTCTTCCATATTTCTTCTGGCCTGGCCTACGTCGTGACGTCACATCATTTTGCAGATCATGTCATGTCTGCCAGATGGTCGGCAAACCGAATCAGACCATTCCGGTAGCTCCTCTACGACCCATACCAGCATTCTCAGAACCCTTCAGTCACATCATTATAGACTGCGTCGGTCCGTTGCCTAAAACTAAGGCTGGCCACCAGTATCTGTTCACTATAATGTGTTCGGCAACGAGATTTCCAGAGGCTATTCCTCTACGTAGCATCAATGCCGACAAAATCTCTGATGCACTTATCGGATTCTTCACCCGATATGGTCTTCCGAAAACCGTGCAGTCAGATCAAGGTTCAAATTTCACATCGAAGTTATTTCGAAGACTTAGAACGGCTGGGTATTCGTCATGCAGTATCGAGTGCATATCATCCACAGAGTCAAGGCGCACTGGAACGATACCACCAAACATTGAAAAACATGCTCCGTACTTTCTGTTTCGAGCATAACGACGACTGGGATCGTGGTATTCCCTTCGCACTTTTCGCAACCAGAGAGGCTGTACAAGAATCTCTTGGTTTCAGTCCCTTTGAACTGGTATTCGGACACACAGTTCGTGGACCACTAAAGCTGTTACAAGAGACATGGTTGTCATCCACTGAAGACACTGGTCTACTGACATACGTGGAAAATTTTAAAAATATACTGTATAATGCATTAAAAGTTGTCAGATCTAATCTTTTGCAGGCACAAGACAAGATGAAGGTCTATTATGACGTCAACGCAAGAACCCGTATCTTCCAACCTGGTGATAAAGTTCTCATGCTGACGCCACTGTCTGGTCAACCCCTGAGTGCCAAGTTTACAGGACCCTACGAGGTTATGGCTAAGCTTAGTGAGGTTAACTATCTTGTAAAGACCCCTGATAGACGGAAATCGCAACGAGTGTGCCATATCAATATGTTGAAACCATACATTACCAGAGAAGAACAAAAAGTTGTTGCCTCGGTAAACACTGTTATTAAAGTTGGGAATAATTCACCCGAAATTGAGCGTGAAGTAGCAGAAAGCAAACTGCAAAATACAAAGGCTCTGAAAAACCTAAATGAAAAATTGGCACATTTACCTGATTGCGAACAATCCGCTATCAAAGGTCTAATTAATGAAAATATCCATTTATTTGGAGATGTACCTAGTAGAACTAGTGTAGTTAAGCATGATGTTATTTTAGATGAAAATACTAAGGCTATTAAACAACATCCATACAGGTCAAATCCTATCCAGTTAGAATGCATCCGTAAAGAGGTTCGCTACATGCTTGACAATGACATTATTACACCTAGTAGTAGTGACTGGTCTTCCCCTTGCGTATTGGTACCTAAAGCCGATGGATCCATGAGGTTTTGTGTGGACTACCGTAAGGTAAACAAAGTGACAAAAACTGATTCCTATCCAATACCAAGAATCGACGATCTAATAGATCAAGTGAGTAATGCTAAGTTTGTGACGAAAATTGACCTATTGACGGCGTATTTTCAGATTCCACTGACAGAGAGGGCTCAGGAGATATCATCGTTTGTAACCCCTGACGGACTGTACAAATTTAAGGTCATGCCCTTTGGTATGGTTAATGCACCCTCTACTTTTCAACGGTTAATAAATACCATTACTCAGGACATTCCTAAATGTCATGCATACCTCGATGATATTGTTGTCTTTAGTGACGATTTTAAATCTCATTTGGATCAACTACATTTGTTATTTACGAAATTGACTCATGCTAATCTCACCATTAACTTGACTAAGAGTCAGTTCTGCCATGCAACCATCGAGTATCTAGGTCACATGGTGGGAAATGGTTTGGTAAAACCACTAAATGCAAAGGTGAAGGCTATTCGCGAGTTCCCTGTTTCTGAAACCTGTAAACAACTCCGCAGTTTTCTCGGGATAGCGGGGTACTACCGTCGGTTCTGTCAAAATTTCTTAACCATTGCATGTCCATTAACAAATCTATTAAAGAAGAATTGCACTTTCAAATGGTCTAATGAATGCCACCAGGCCTTTGAGAAATTAAAAGATGTTCTTTCTGAGGCACCTGTATTAGTAACACCCAATTACAATAAACCCTTTAAAATTACCGTTGACGCGTGTGATACAGGGATGGGAGCGGTCATTTCTCAGAAGAGTGATGATTCATTGGAACACCCGATTAGTTTTTACTCTCAAAAATTTGATAAGCATCAAAGAAACTATAGTGTGATAGAAAAGGAACTTTTAGGATTAATCCTGGCATTGAAACATTTTGATTTTTATATCAATGGTTCTCCATATCCAATTGATATTTTAACTGATCATAACCCTTTAGTTTTCCTTTCCAGGGTTAAACAGAATCAAAGAATTATTCGCTGGAGCTTATTTCTCCAAGCATATAATTTGCACGAGGGTTGAATACCGTTAGTTTAGTTCTAGTTTGGGCGCTAATGTGTGAGGACTGTTTTTGACCATTTTCTTAAAGATAGGATTACGGCTTAGTTCATTATAGAAGAATCTCAACTGATTAAGTTTCATTATATAATACTGGTACATGTATTCTGTGGTATTGTTATATTTTATCATCTCAACTTGTTGGAATAAAATTGTGTTCAATTTCAAACAGGATTGTGGATTTCCTATATATTAAGGTACAGTTTATCTAAATCACTTTATACACAAAAGATTCACATCGCAACGAGTCAAATAAACATTAAATCTAATTCAATAACATCAATATAAATTCTTATACAACCTTGTGAGATCCAAGATGGATGTGGATCAAAAGAATATATAATAATACATTACTAAAAATATCATCTAACGTCAGTAGCTGATTTTGCACGTGACAATAGATAAATGTTAATTAGTTAGAAAGTCCGTATGCTAAGTAGATAGTTAATTATTTGGCTGGGCTAGTTAAGCAGTCAGTCATTCAGTTAAGATAGATATATAGATAGATACATAGATACATATATAGATAAACAGATAGATAAATAGGTGATAGATAGATAGATAGATAGATAGATAGATAGATAAATAGATAGATAGATAGAGAGAGAGGGGGTAGAAATATAAATTATACGTACGTATTGCAAATTGTGATTAGAGCTATTGACTGACAGTGTCTGCAGTCGGGTGCTGTAATGAAACTGCACAGGTAGCCCAAGGTGTCACTAAAACGTGAGTGACATGTGTTAATTTACAAATCAATGCGATATCCGTCTTGTAGGTATAGTTACGTTAGCGCTCTACTTGAAGGTCTACAATAGTCTACATTATTATGTCGCGTTATAAAGCGTGCCAACTGGTGCTAGGGCATTGACGTGGCTTGGCATCTTGTGTACCCGGATGATCCCAAAGCTATACCAGTCGGGATATTAAATCCTGGTGGGTCTAACCAAGCTGGGAAGATTTGTGACTGCATGGCCATACGAAATATTTATTGCCCTGGTCCTACAGGTTGTGGGTTAAATATAATACTATCAAACTTAAGGTTGTGGGTTTAATATAATACCAGCAAACTTAAGGTTGTGGGTTTAATATAATACTAGCAACCTTAAGGTTGTGGGTTTAATATAATACTATCAAGGGTGTGTCCTCTCTCCCGTTCTATACACAATTTACACCAATGACATTCAAAGTTCGGCAATCGATACAGTATCTGTAATCAAATACGCCGATGATACAGCCATTGTTGGCCTTGTTTCCAGTGACGACAGTCTCTATCACAGGACGACCTCAGATTTCTACAAATGGTGCGGAGAGAACTACCTGATATTGAACATCACAAAAACGAAAGAAATGATTGTAGACTTCCGGAAGGAGAAGCACAAGCTGACTGATTTGCACATAAACAACCAAATAATAGATCAAGTCTCGCAATATAAATATCTTGGCGTCACAATTACTGACAAACTGACTTGGTCTGACCACTGCCAAATCCTTTGTAAGAAAATGCACCAACGACTTTTCTGTCTTAATAAACTAAAAATATTTCACATAGAGAAAACCATTCTGAATCTATTTTACTCGGCGACTGTTGGTAGCATCATAACCTTTGCAATCACCTGCTAGTATGGTAATACCACCACAATGAACAAACATCGGATAGACCGCCTAATAAACAAAGCCTCTCGTACTACACAGACAGAATTACCATCTCTTGCGGATATTTTCAGTTCAAGGTGCCTGTCTATGATTGATAAAATCCTCCAAGATCATGCACACCCGCTTCATGATAGTTACATAATATCTAGTCGAAGTGGTCGGCTTCTTTCTATAAGGGCAAGAACAGAGAGATTTAAGAACTCTTTTGTTCCACTGTCAGTGAGACTCTTTCAAAAGAATCACCTTTCAGCCAGGAAATACAATGGCTCAATAGCTGACTCCTAAATAATAGTACTACTTTTTTCTTATATGATAAATGGTATGATAGTGTGCGTGAATGTCTATTGTGTTTGAGTACAAATGGTTCTTTAATATTGTTTTAGGTATGCTGAAAGACGGAATTTATGTAATCAAGTCAATTTTCCATTCATTTGGATCAATAAAGCAATCTTATCTTATCTTATCTTATCTTAAGGTTGTGGGTTTAGTATAATACTAGCAACCTTAAGAATGTGGGTTTAATATAATACTAGCAACTTTAAGGTTGTGAGTTTAATATAATACTAGCAACCTTAAAGTTGTGGGTTTAATATAATACTAGCAACCTTAAGGTTGTGGGTTTAATATAATACTAGTGTTACGTTCACAATCCCCTTGTGGCCAGAGCTGTGTAGATCTTGCTGATAATTCTCGTTAGTCCTAGGGGAGACTTTAATTATTAGTATTTATGTTTCAGTATTACACGAACTCTTCTTATAGTCCTGGGCACAAATTCAGTATTTGTATTCCAACATTTCCTTTCTTGTACATTAGGGTAGTAGATAAATCTTATAGTAATGTATACAACACAATAGAATAGTAACTTGACAAGGAAGCTTCAGTGTAACTGTTGTTGATAGTTTATTTCAGGTGATATGTTCAATATATACAATATATCTATTATGTACAGTTAGAATAAAATAGTGCAAACACAAACGTTCTCAAAGGAACATATTTTGAAACTCTCTGTCTTTCAGACAAAACAAATCATTAAATACTATCCGAGTGGTGCAAGGGACAGACCCATTACCAGTAGGGGTAAAAATCATGGTATCATTACAAAACTCATAACAAAAACGATAGGAACTTCCCCTATTAAATAATGAGTCGTTCCCAGACCCTGAGAATTTGAGATCAACACAGAATCCCAACATTATCTAGAATCTTTCGTTTTCCTACTAAACGTCCTAATATTGTGTGTAGTAAGAAAAGAGAGAGGGAGAGGAATAAACATTGCGTGTTCCAATTCTTGGAAAAACAATATACATGACACGCCCCCACCCAATGAAAGAAATAATGTACCATAATTACCCAAGTAATACTCAACATGGTACATTTTTCGTACTTAACACTATCGTTTTAACAACCATCAATTAATGGAAGATTAAAAGACAATTTAAGCAAACATGGCTTACTGGCACAACTAAATTATAAAAAGTGTCACTACCCAATGGTAATTGTGATTATAACGTGATGGACAAATATTTCCCCGTTAATATTAATATTAACTAATGTCTCAACAAGTACAAATAATTCAAAAATATTCTAGTCATTCTTATTTTAACTATGTACAGTTGTGTGGATTTCCACCAAAAATTAGCAAAAAGTCTTAATCTATTTAAACAAATATAACATTGCTCAAACTCTGTCAATTTTCAACAGTTTACTTCTAATATACAAACCAAAAGATAAGTAATACGTAATTCGAATCAAACTATATGTTACTTCCCCTTTAAATTACAGTGTCAACTTGACATTAACAGGGTTCATACCTAAGATGATGATACTTCCCCTTTTCTCAAATATGAGGAGAAAATACGCTCTAGTTACGATTACTACAGTAATCTCAATATTAAAATGTAATCCACTATTATGCGTTTTTGGCAAATTTGAAAGTTTAATATAAAAGTTTGTTCAGGGTTGAATGAGTGCACACCTTTAGGTACCTTTGTTTCCCTCCATTCCCGGATATATGGAATATATAACAACCTATACAACATAGTGAATATCCACTAGTCTTTCCCATTCTATTACCATGATATAACAATTTAGCAATAGATTTCCAATATTATCTATTAATTTATACCAATTGATATTACATCTCTTTCTAAGATAAAAATTGTACATATTATTATTTAGTTCCATTCATTAACTAAAATAAAACAAGATAATAAATCAACTAGCTCAAAGTTTTCCCACTTAATTGTATGTGATGACAATTACTTTTATCCATCCATATCAAGTAAATACGTGCATATTTATATATTTATTGCATCATGCATTAACATTTAACTGGAATTTCTTTTCCATAATCAAATGAATTTAAAATATATCAGAACATCAATATTATACATGATTATAAAAATTATTAATACTTTCAAAAGACTTGACTTCTGTATGATAAAAGTATTCTATAGGTATTCCATAATCAAAATTCAAACGAATGATAGGTTATCATGACACATTCTTAATGAATAAGTGAGATGATCTGAAAAAGAAGTATAGGGTTATTCAGTCAATCATGTAGCATCCGAGATAGAGTATCAGCTATGACCTTGTCTCTATCTTGTCGATGATACGGGGAATGGGATACCAGTCGGTCTTTGTCAAATCACTTAATTTCCCAAAGTCTCTATAAAACTGCAGTGTGTGGTCGGCTTTTGGTACCATCACACAGGGTGTAGACCATTTGCTATCACATTTTTCTCCTATGTTATCTTCTAACATATTCTTTACATCTAATTTAATATGCTCAGGTCTGATGGGGTCAAATGGATGCTGTTTAATAGACCTGGCACTATTGGTTAACACTACATCGTGCTCTATGACATGTGTCCTACTGGGAACATTTGTAAACATTGACTTATTTTCATGTACCAGCTCAGTAATCTTCTCCTTATCTTCTACCGGAAGATGTTCTAGCCTTGTATCTAAACTCTTAAGGGCATCTGTATTATTAAGTTTACTTTCTGCAAACTTATATTCTATCCTAGATAAATCCGTCGGGACTCTAGCTAACGAAATCATGGGGCCCTCCCGTGGTTTACTCTTTTGCCTGGAAACATAGGGCTTAAGCAAATTAATATGGCATACCCTCTGCTTTTGTCTCCGGTCAGGAGTCTTTATCAAATAATTGACCTCGCCTAGCTTTGACTCTATCTCATAGGGTCCACTAAACTTTGCACTTAAAGGCTGATTTTGCAAAGGTAGAAACACAAGAACTTTGTCACCTGGTGCAAAAGTTCTAGCTGTAGCTTTACGGTCATAGTTCTGTCTCATACGCTCCTGCATCTGTGGAAAATGAATCTTCACATGGTTAAAAGCATGATAAAGCCTATTTTTAAATTTATCTACATATGACAAAAGTCCAATCGGTTCACTGTCCGTTAGCCAAGTTTCATGTAGAAGTTTCAACGGACCTCTGACTGAGTGTCCATACACAAGTTCGAATGGGCTAAACCCCAGGGATTCCTGAGTGGCCTCCCTTGCAGCGAACAGTACATAAGGCACACCCTTATCCCAGTCTTTCTCGTTTTCATAACAGTACTTTTTAAGCATCGATTTTAATGTCTGATGAAATCTTTCCAGAGCTCCCTGGCTCTCAGGATGATAGGCACTTGATAGCCTATGGCTTATCCCTAATTGTTCCATGACTTGTTTGAAAATGTTCGAAGTAAAGTTAGTCCCCTGGTCGGACTGTACTGTCTTCGGTAGGCCATAACGTGTAAAGAAATTTGTCAGGGCGTCTACCACCTTCACTGTTGTTATGTTCCGCAACGGAATGGCTTCCGGAAACGAGTGGATGAACACATGACTGTGAGCAGGTATTGAAAACCGGCTTTTGTTTTCGGCAACGGGCCCACGCAATCAATGAGTATATGACTGAATGGTTCGTCGAACGCTGGTATCGGCTGGAGTGGAGCGACAGGAATTCGTTGGTTAGGACGTCCTACCATTTGGCATACGTGGCAAGTCTTGCAGTATTGTTCGACATCTCTACTCAGTCCTGGCCAGTAGAAGTAAGGGAGGATACGGTGGTGCGTTTTTCGGACTCCCATGTGACCAGCGAAAGGAAGATCATGCGCCATACGCAGTATATCTTGACGATAGCACTTAGGTATTACAATCTGGTGAATACTGTCCCACTCGTTTGTACCTGAGTTGAGCGGTTTCGACTTTCTCATCAACACTTCATCTTTCATGTAGAAACATTCCGCCATTGCATCTGCAGTCTTTTCATCAACAGCTTTCATTCTGAGTTGCATTATTACTTCGTTATGCAATTGTTCTTTCATCAATTTCTGCTTTGGTGACAAAATGTTATCGTTCTCCGTTGCATCACCAGTTGTTAGTTCAGCAAAGAACGTAGCACTCAAATCGATGTCAGGTGTTTCTGTTATCACTGTTTCATTCGCATGTGTGTCTTCAGAACAGACAAACACATCTTTCGTTGCACTACACGGCGTAGCAGGAGTCTTTACCGACTTCTTTTTCTGCATTGCTCTTGTCAGTGCACATGTTGGGCGTTCATTGGCAGGACGTAGGTTTTTGTCCTCCGCCATCTTTGTCTCCAACACTTTAACCATGGGCTCGACAGTGACTCTGCCGCCCATAATGTCATTTCCTAATAGCATGGAAACGCCTTTGACGGGTAGTGCGCGCCACACTCCCACTACGATGTTACCTGTAAAAATATCCGACTCGAGTTTTATTCTGTGCAGTGGAGCTTCCACAGCCTCCATACTAGCACCTCTCAGCACAACAGACTCACCGGTACTGGTGGCATCTGTTAACGGCACACTGCCCTCCAGGATCACGCTGACAGCAGAACCCGTGTCACGTAATATCTGTATTTTCTTCTTGCTGAGTACATCGACTTCTGTCGACACTGTCCCCTCGTAGACAAAGGGTCGAAAATCGGATAGGTCGTCCTCTTCCGGGACTTCAGGAACCATCTGTTCCTCACGGCCTTCTGAAAGCATAATAGATTGAGTACAGCTATTCTCTTTTACCTTAGTTAGACTGTTCTCAAAAACCATCGACTCCACAACTATGGGCGATGCCGGCCGCATTTCTTTTGAGTTTCTTGACCCTGTGTTGCACACTTCTTCTGTCTGCTTGCTGTCTTTCTGCACTCTGGCACAGTGTAGAATAGCACCTTGCTTCTTGGTAAGGATCCAACAATCTTTCTTCATGTGGCCCTCTTTCTTGCAATTGAAACATACCACCTTTGCTTTATTTACATCTGTCTGCTTCCTGAAATGAACTAAGTTACTATTATTATTTACACCACTGTTCTTATTATTGTTTTCACTTGTCTCTTTTGGTTTACTAGCCTCCTTGGGCTCTGGTTTGTGCACTTTGGGTTTGTCAGCATAATATGGCTTTATGCTGGCGTGAATTATGGCATAGTTATCTGCCAATCTAGCAGCTTCATGCACATCTTCAACCCCTCGGTCTGAGATGTGGGTTTTAATATCCACTCGAATACAATCATTGAATTCCTCAAACAATATTAGGTTCTTGAGTTTATCAAACTCACTTACATTCTGTGACCTTAGCCACTGTTCTAACATTTTCTCCTTTTGTCTCAAAAAGTCTACATGAGTTTGATCATATGCCTTCTTTCTGTCTCTAAATAGCTTTCTATATTTTTCTGGTGTCAGGGAATAACTTTTTAGCACCCTATCTTTGATTACTTCATAGTCATTTATTTCCTCGGGTGTTAAACTCAACACTACGTCCAATGCTTTTCCTTTGTTGAGAGTTGACCGTAACAATAAGGCCATCTTATCATCAGGGAACTGATAATCTACAGCTATCCTCTCAAAAAGCAAAAAGAAATCTTGAACATCTTCTTCTCTGAATATAGGCAAGTGTTGCTTCATTGCGCTAATATTCATACCATTGCTGTCCCTACGATGGTCAGGTCTGTTCATGCGTGCCATCTCTATCCTTTCTCTGCTTTCTATCCTAATTCTTTCATTTTCCCTTTCAGTTTCTATCCTAATTCTTTCATTTTCTCTTTCAGTTTCTATCCTCATTCTTTCCAATTCCATTCTCTTCATAGCTAATTGGAATTTTAGGTTTTCACTCAACCCTTCATCTTCATCATTGTTTGATGATCTAGATGACATATTTCTTACCTCGTCTCCGTGGGCAATTACCTCGCCCCCACTGGGAGCTAATTAACCTTCATTGATATCGTTCTGTCCCATTTCAACTACATTACCAGTGTTCATGGCATTCTGCCCGTTCAAACATGTCATAATGTCTTTGATCAAACGATTACGATTAGGTCTTGCCTGTCCTGCCTCAATCCCAAAGGACTCAGCTAATTCTTTTAGTTCAGCAAATGACATGGCATTAAGTTCCTCACTTGATATATTCGAAGCCATAGTATAGCGTTCGAAATATTTGTGATAGTAGAGTAGTATATATTGTATAATAAAATATAAAGTTCTAACTTACGATTTGTCCAGAAATTTGCACAATATAATATTACACACTTCGTGGAATCTTCACACTTCCCAAGGAATAAATACTCAAACCAGTTCTCTCCTCTTTTTAAAAAGAATAGTTTCACAGTCCTAGAAAACGAAACACAAATATGCCGCTCTCAGTACTACTAATGTCACAAAATATTTATAGGTCAGGAAAAATATAACTCAAATTTTCCAGACGAGATCAACAAATTTTTTCCAATCCTAGATCAAGAAAAGTAGAACTCAAATCTACCGAACGAGACCACCAAATTTTGTCAATCCTAGGTCAGGAAAAGTAGAACTCAAATATACCGGGCGAGACCACCAAATTTTGTTACGTCCACAATCCCCTTGTGGCCAGAGCTGTGTAGATCTTGCTGATAATACTCGTTAGTCCTAGGGGAGACTTTAATTATTAGTATTTATGTTTCAGTATTACACGAACTCTTCTTATAGTCCTGGGCACAAATTCAGTATTTGTATTCGAACATTTCCTTTCTTGTACATTAGGGTAGTAGATACATCTTATAGTAATGTATACAACACAATAGAATAGTAACTTGACAAGGAAGCTTCAGTGTAACTGTTGTTGATAGTTTATTTCAGGTGATATGTTCAATATATACAATATATCTATTATGTACAGTTAGAATAAAATAGTGCAAACACAAACGTTCTCAAAGGAACATATTTTGAAACTCTCTGTCTTTCAGACAAAACAAATCATTAAATACTATCCGAGTGGTGCAAGGGACAGACCCATTACCAGTAGGGGTAAAAATCATGGTATCATTACAAAACTCATAACAAAAACGATAGGAACTTCCCCTATTAAATAATGAGTCGTTCCCAGACCCTGAGAATTTGAGATCAACACAGAATCCCAACATTACCTAGAATCTTTCGTTTTCCTACTAAACGTCCTAATATTGTGTGTAGTAAGAAAAGAGAGAGGGAGAGAAATAAACATTGCGTGTTCCAATTCTTGGAAAAACAATATACATGACACTAGCAACCTTAAAGTTGTGGGTTTAATATAATACTAGCAACCTTAAAGTTGTGGGTTTAATATAATACTAGCAACCTTAAGGTTGTGGGTTTAATATAATACTAGCAACCTTAAGGTTGTGGGTTTAATATAATACTAGCAACCTTAAAGTTGTGTGTTTAATATAATACTAGCAACCTTAAGGTTGTGGGTTTAATATAATACTAGCAACCTTAAGGTTGTGGGTTTAATATAATACTAGCAGCCTTAAGGTTGTGGGTTTAATATAATACTAGCAACCTAAAGGTTGTGGGTTTAATATAATACTAGCAACCTTAAAGTTGTGGGTTTAATATAATACTAGCAACCTTAAAGTTGTGGGTTTAATATAATACTAGCAACCTTAAAGTTGTGGGTTTAATATAATACTAGCAAACTTAAGGTTGTGGGTTTAATATAATACTAGCAACCTTAAGGTTGTGGGTTTAATATAATACTAGCAACCTAAAAATTGTGGGTTTAATATAATACTAGCAACCTTAAAGTTGTGGGTTTAAAATAATACTAGCAACCTTAAGGTTGTGGATTTAATATAATACTAGCAAACTTAAGGTTGTGGGTTTAATATAATACTAGCAACCTTAAGGTTGTGGGTTTAATATTATACTAGCAAACGTAAGGTTGTAGGTTTAATATAATACTAGCAACCTTAAGGTTGTGGTTTAATATAATACTAGCAACCTTGAGGTTGTGGGTTTAATATAATACTAGCAAACTTAAGGTTGTGGGTTTAATATAATACTAGCAAACTTAAGGTTGTGGGTTTAATATAATACTAGCAACCTTAAGGTTGTGGGTTTAATATAATACTAGCAAACTTAATGTTGTGGGTTTAATATAATACTAGCAACCTTATTAAATATAATACTAGCTACCTTATTATATATAATACTAGCAACTTTATTAAATATAATACTAGCAACCTTTTTAAATTTAATACTAGCAACCTTATTAAATATAATACTAGCAACCTTATTAAATATAATACTAGCAACCTTATTAAATATAATACTAGCAACCTTATTAAATATAATACTAGCAACCTTATTAAATATAATACTAGAAACCTTATTAAATATAATACTAGCAACCTTATTAAATATAATACTAGCAACCTTATTAAATATAATACTAGCAACCTTATTAAATATAATACTAGCAACCTTATTAAATATAATACTAGCAACCTTATTAAATATAATACTACCAGCCTTATTAAATATAATACTAGCAACCTTATTAAATATAATACTAGCAACCTTATTAAATATAATACTAGCAACCTTATTAAATATAATACAAGCAACCTTATTAAAAATAATACTAGCAACCTTATTAAATATAATACTAGCAACCTTATTAAATATAATTTCTAGCAACCTTATTAAATATAATACTAGCAACGTTATTAAATATAACACTAGCAACCTTTTTAAATATAATACTAGCAACCTTTTTTGTAATCAAATAAAACCTACGACATAAACGTCAAAAAGATAACTAAAAACAATTCTTACCTGAGAAAAGAAGGATCTTCCAATGGACAATTCATGAAGCCAGATAGTGAAAGTCAACCTCAGAAGCCACCAGTCCAATTTCCATCATTCCCACCAGGACCATCTCTAGCAAATACCGCCCTTTTAGCTGCCTTGCCATTTTTTTTTATTTCTACAGTTTCATGACACAACAGCCTTCAAGTTGGTAATCACTCTATTCAAGGGTTTCATGACACAACAGCCTTCAAGTTGGTAATCACTCTATACAAGGGTTTCCCAAACTGGGATCCGCGGTCCTATATGGAGGGAGGGGGAAGCGAATCGGTTTCCGCAGGATCTTTAACAGAAACAATAGGCAAGACCTAAAATTATTATATACTTTTAGTTTTGTTTTTTGGAATCGAATATTTTTTCCCACTGTCAAAGTGAAAGAAGATAAAATAAACAATTACAGTCAAACAATATTAATACACTGTGCAATTAGTTCAGGATGATTGGATGTATCAGTTTCTGCTCGGTGTAAACTTTACATTTACAGCTGCCGGAAATAGGGTTGCCAGATACATGGGTACCACAAGGAGGACACAGAGAGACAAAAAGGAGGACAAAAGAGGACACATGGGTACCAAAAGGAGGACACTTTGATTGTTTCATTTTAATAATTAATTGATGTTTCAATTGAATTCGGATTTAACCAGCAATTAGTACAATTTTACTACAATGGTTGCTAATAATTATCTATTAGTAAATTTTACCAAAAAAGTCTTGTAAACAAATTGGAAAAAAAAAACATAAATTCAATAGACTTTTTTTTCAAAATGCAACAATACTATATTATTTGGAAACAGTCAATTCTACAGTAAGTACATTATCATCTATATTGATATAAAACATATTTCTAATTTCTACGACACAGAAGATCTTCGTTAGAAAGCACAAATCTATAAAATTGTTCACAAGTGAGATTTTTTCAAGTTGTAGGCCTTTAATTTAAGAATGATGCCCTTTACAAAGTTAACCGATAGTCTGTTTCTGTCCTTTGTTCTTTGACCGTTTATGAAAGAAAACACTCTTTCCACATTGCCATTGTGTCCAGGGATACAGAAAAAAATCCACACATTTTTAGTAAATCTGAAAAGCAACTTGCATTTGGTAAACTTTGAAAACACAAACTCCACTGCAATTATTAACCTAACAACACATTAGATAACACAGTCTAATACATTACATTTCTTTCTAAATACTCCAGTGTTTTGCTTTACCCGACCCAGCCATTTTTTTTACATTAGGTAATAACAAAAAAAGTGCACTAAGGATTTTAAAAACCTTAGGCATACAACGGACATTTTAAAGGTGTTTAGCTTTGCCTGCCTGACGGAGGACACAGGGCTAAAAAGGAGGACATGTCCTCCTTTTGCCGGACGTCTGGCAACCCTAGCCGGAAAGGTAAAACACTTCAAAAATATTTTTTTTTTATCGTGAATCAAAAAATCTTTAAGGAACCGCCAACCAAGATAACTTTATAACTTTTGACAAACAGCGCTGTTAAGTAAGTTTTTTTATCAATTGAGTCAATCCGTTTGTAAATGCAATTTGCAACTGAAATGTGTCTTTGTTCAGTCTTTTATTTAAGGCTTAATATATTGAATGTTATATATATACACAACATGCTATATACATAAAGTATTTTATAACTTGTATTTTTGTTTACAGTTCAGTTGTCAACTAACAATGAAGATACTGGTGATTGTTCAAGTTCTAGTTTTATTGGTATCGGCTGACTTGCAAGACGGCTATAAACCAGAGCCTGGTCACAATCGCCAACGTAGACAAAATGAAGCTTGTGATAAATGTGCTTTAACAAATGACCCTAAAACATGTTTAGAAATGTAGGTATACTATTCATCATCTATATATATATAAAGTATAATGTTTGTGTGTGTTCAACATATCATATTAGGTAATCTAAATACACGTGATCTTATTGTCTCATGTTATACTTTTGCGATTTAAGTTTCTACGCTAGCTAAGTGGTTTACGTATCGAACTGTACCCTCCTTCCCCCCTCTCTTCTCTGATTCTGTAGAGCTAAACAGTGTTGTTTATCGTATGTTATATATTAAAGACGCTCCTTATATAAAGAAGGTTATTGCGTCCTACGCACAATCGATTAATTAATGATATTAGAAATGTATAATTGAATCTAATATTCTTCGAACTTGTCCAGATTGTTCAAGTGACTTCACTAGACAACTGGGATCTAGTAATCATGTATTACTATACAAGGATTAAATTAATTTCTTATTTACTGTAACTAGCTTTTAATATAAGGACACACGCTATTTTTCCACCGAACTTCCAAAGGTTTTACCTATTTTGTGAATAATGTCGATGTTTTTGAAAAGTATTCTTTATATAAATTACTTTTTTTTTACTTTTTAGTCATTTAGGAAGTTTAGAATAGTATTATAATTTATTATTAGGCTGTTTGTGACTGTTCACCATGAAATGTCACTTTTTTCCTCGAGCTACTTCGACCTACAGCCGAAAATATTTCGTGGGGATGTAAAATATGAATTTTTCTAGTTTCTAATTATTTTTTATTTCTGCACATTTCTGTGGTGCATTTTTATTCTGAAATCATTTTTTAAAATATTTGTAACGTAACACCCAATATAGTTGCATGTGAAAAAGCAAAATAGTCAGTTAGAAATGTCTCAAAATCAGGTTTCTCACAAGGGCTATAGTAAAACATACATAGCTAATAGACTATTTTAAACAGTTTTCACTATTTAATTGAGCATTCATATCACTATACGGAAAATTAAATAATTCAAAATGACCCTAGGGCACATTGCGACTCATGTCGTGGTAGGGGGGCACATTTGTTCTTTAAGAACTGTTCCTAAATGACATAAATATAAGAACACTTTAAGAAAAAGAACTTTAACAAGACATATAGAGGACAAAACATCTTACTTCTATACAACTGTTAATAACATAAATGATTGGTCTTGACATTCTGCCTTATTGATATTTTTACACAAATCAAGTTTTCATTTTCAAGTACATTAAAGCAAGTTATTTTATAAAGCGTACAATAGGGATTTACCAATTTGCAGCATAAAATGTATAGAAATAAACAGTTAAAAAACTGTTTTTTTTTCATGTTGAAGGTTGGTGGCTGAACATTTCATTGTATGAGTCTCCCAGGTCTTGACCTCAATACTGGCCAAGGCCAAGTTTAAACTCGATGAGGCCGACTGGTCCTGCGGTTAGTTCACCTGACTGGCAACAAAACGGCACGGGTTCTAGCCCTGCCTCCGACCAATCCCTGCCGCACTGTAGGTGCTTTGGGCCTAGAGGACTTAGTAATTTTCTAGAGCGCACTCAGCATGCTAAAATAGAATGGATATAAGCGCTATATAAATAACCATTATTATTATTATGACTGGAAGTGGGTGGAATTCGATTTCCATTTCAACCACAATTGACAAGTCTTAACAAATATGCATGCATAAAAGGTCGCAACGAAAGACATTTTAGGTCTTATTCGATCATTGAATTTAAAAATAAAAACGTGTTACTGATTGTACTAAACGTGAAAGGAGATAAAATTTTATTTCATTTTCAAAAACCGATCTATTGTGAAAGTCAGTAATAAAATTTCACCTTTTTATAATATCAAATTTATTGCTTAATGGAAAAGAATTTTCGTTATTTGTTTTTACCATAGACTATAACATACATGGACCGCTTGCTTTAGTATTTCTGCTATATGATGATTTGAAACGGTGATTTTCGGACTTCCCGATTATAAATAAAGTAATTGCTATACAGGAAATAAAGTTATTGATATACAAGTTCCGTTTTATTTAATCGCTATGATTTTCTCAATGAAAAATTAAAATCGAAAGTTGTACAGAGCCGAAACATTTATAGATCAGTGTTGTATGCGCACGGAAAAAGAACATAAGCTCTAAAAATAGCGCAGGCGGTCCATCTTATTATAGTCAATGATAATAGGATTAATAGGCCTACAAGTATTCATTTAAAGTCGAAAAACATGCGATTTAATAAAACGGAACATGTATGACAATTACTTTATTTAGAATCGGGAATTGCAATGAAAAAGAAGATAATAGCATAAAAAACTAAAGCAAGTGGTCCATGTATATTATAGTCTATGGTTTTTACAAATCGACGCATTGGGTTTTTTTAACAAGCAAAAAACGCAACTCTTGACTAATTTATTTTGAAAACAAAGATATTTTTAACCTTACGCGACTAACACTTGAATATTATTTATCGCCTAATCACTATTGATGTTAAAAACGGATTCTTCATGACTAATCTTATGTCCTTTGTATAATTCTAAAAGACTAGAACGGGCCGTCGAGGTTGAATTCAATTGTCAAACACCAGCAAAAGCAAGCTGGTTTTGTTTATTAATTTAAAAATAGAACCGGAAGCACGTGACCTCTTCCATTTCAAAAGGTCACTTTTAATTAAGACTTATCAATGGAAGGCGGGAGCAGTAAGGAAGGACTGAGAGAGTAAGAGAGACAGAGAGAGTAAGAGAGACAGAGAGAGTAAGAGAGACAGAGAGAGTAAGAGAGACAGAGAGAGTAAGAGAGACAGAGAGAGTAAGAGAGACAGAGACAGTACGAGAGACAGAGAGAGTAAGAGAGACAGAGACAGTACGAGAGACAGAGAGAGTAAGAGAGACAGAGACAGTACGAGAGACAGAGAGAGTAAGAGAGACAGAGACAGTACGAGAGACAGAGAGAGTAAGAGAGACAGAGACAGTACGAGAGACAGAGAGAGTAAGAGAGACAGAGAGAGTAAGAGAGACAGAGACAGTACGAGAGACAGAGAGAGTATGCTTACTAAAAATGATTACAATTTGTTGTTTACTGACATAATACTAACAGTGGTCGTAAATAATAACAAGTTTGTCACTCTATTCATAACAAAAATAATACATTTGTTTTTTGTTACACTGTCACAGCATCCGTCAACTTGATATTGTTGGTTTCTGTAACTCAATAAACCCGATCGGCCTTATTTCTTATTTATTTCGTTTTTTCTCCTAATAGATGTTTTCAACTGCTCAAATGGCTTATGGGATCGCTTAAGCGGCCATTTTAAAAGTATATTTATTCTACACATGGAAGCAAATAGTGGGTTAGAAATTTTATAAATATTTTTTTAAAAACTATATGCCTTGCGGTTGTGTTTGTTTACATGGCGGCCTATGGTGGGCTTCGCTTCTGTTGACTTCAAATTAGGATCAATTTATGTTTCTAAAAAGTTATTTTGATAATAATGATTCGATGAACAGTGCATTTCAGTTTTAACTTCAAATAAATCGGATAGTGATTTAAAGTCTAATAATACTAGTAGTAGAAGCAAAATGTATGAGGAGTGGGCGTCGCCCTATTGGGGTCCTAGTAAGCCTAAACGACCTAGCATTACTAAAACTGCATTTGTAGCCCTTATACAAGCTCAAAATGTTTTCTGTTAAATGTTCTTTATTCTTGAGTGTATTTTCTATAACATCGTGTAAAATTGGTGTTAAAATTGGATAGCGTTTTTTTTTTTCAATACCTCTCGTAAGTTATTTTTTTCATGATTTTTTTTTATTCTTATAAACACTCTGTGCTAGAATGTAAACAACTTTTAGTAATTAATAAATTATCAAATTATTTTTATTTATTCATTTAGTTTATTGTATTGTCAACATTTTTGTATAAGATATGTCTATGTTTAGAATTATAATAAGCTAGCTATATCGATTTTTAACACACACGTATGTGAAAAAAAAATTGAAAGTTCAATAATTCCGACAAAACAAGGAAAATAACCCCGGTCTTATTGAGGTAAGAATATCTATAATTCTACAATTTTGTTTTCAGTTGTTTGACAACATCAGAAACAGAAGTATCATTATTACGGAAATTGAGACAATTTTCTAAAGTGTACTGTGGCTGTTGTTTTCCTGTAAATCACCCAGAGGAAAACATTCAAGGAAAATGTTGTAACGAGTGCCTTGACTACTCATTCAGATATTCATTGGCTATGCAAGAACCTCCAGTCTAAAGATGAGGTTAATTTTCCGCGAGTATAAAATAAATAAATCACATTATGTTGAACTTATGTGAATCATGAATAAAAAAAATTGAAATCTCCTATACATACAAATTAAGAGTTTTTGTTTTTTTTCAAGTTTATTTATTTTGTATAGCTAATTCTTTGTTTCAGCCCAAACGTTGTTCTTTTAAATGATTCCGAACCCAATTAGCGTACATACAATCTAGCTTATGTGTCCTCTTCCACCATCTTTGAAAAAACTGTTTAACTTATGTCCCGAGACTTCTATTTAACTATTTATAATGGTGATGCATATGTTGATGAAGATAGTGGTTTTTATATCCTGAAATGTCTCAAAGGACGTATGGCTTTTACGTCCAGGGCGTAACAATATTAAGTTGTGGCTACATATCGAATGTCTTGGGTTCGAATCCTGGGGCTTGGATATTTCCGTGGACTCAAGGGTGTTCCTGGGTCTGTCCAGCCCTGTTAAGTATCTGATATTAGTTGGGTAAAGTTAATGCTGCTGGGCATTGTGCTGGACATACATCCCCTAATATGCCGTAGCCACTGAAACTGATGAATGTTACGGACAGATGAGAAAGTAGGCAAATAGACGAAACGGTAGGTGGAAAGACGAGACAGTACGAGAGACAGAGAGAGTAAGAGAGACAGAGACAGTACGAGAGACAGAGAGAGTAAGAGAGACAGAGAGAGTAAGAGAGACAGAGACAGTACGAGAGACAGAGAGAGTATGCTTACCAAAAATGATTACAATTTGTTGTTTACTGACATAATACTAACAGTGGTCGTAAATAATAACAAGTTTGTCACTCTATTGATAACAAAAATAAATTAAAAATTTGTTTTTTGTTACATTGTCACAGCATCCGTCAACTTGATATTGTTGTTATCTGTAAGAATATCTATAATTCTACAATTTTGTTTTCAGTTGTTTGACAACATCTGAAACTGAAGTATCATTATTACGGAAATTGAGACACATTTCTAAAGTGTACTGTGGCTGTTGTTTTCACGTAAATCATCCAAATGAAAACATTAAAGGAAAATGTTGTAACGAGTGCCTTGACTACTCATTCAGATATTCATTAGCTATTCATCTCTAAAGATGAAATCAATTTGCTGTGAGTAGAAAAAAAAAATCAAAACACCTTGAGCCTATGTGAATTATGAATTAAAATTACAAAATCTCATTTACATAAAAAGAAAGAGTTTTGTGTTGTTGTATTTTTAAGCCAATTTATTTTGTATATCTCAAGCCTTTGTTTCGGCCCATATGTTGATGTTGTTGTTTGTATGATTCCGAATCCAATTAGCGTACGTAAAATTTATCTTATATGTCCCTTCAGCCATCTTGGAAAAAACTATTTAGTTCCAGAGACCTCTATTTAACTATTTATAATGGCGGTGATAGTGTTTCGTTTATATCTTAAAATGTCTCCAAAAAAAAAAGTACGATCTTTCCGGGAATCACTTCAAGGACGTAACAATGTCAAGTGTTGGCTACAGAAGGATGGCACACCAAGAGCCTATCCGAGAATAGCCACCACGAGGAGCGCCTATAAGACGTGTCACGTAACATACTATGGGGGTCTTAACAGTACATACAGTACACTTCTCTCCCTATCTGCGAAAATCGCCCGGTAGTAAAACAATTCTAGGTTATAGGTCTGGATATTCAGGCACCAGGGCGAGATTGAGACAGGCTGTAGCCTTCATTGCTTCCTCTCCACCGAGTATCGGAGCCTCTCGGCAGTTCAACGATCCTCGGACGCGCAACAGTGGTTGTGTTAGCCCACAGTTGTGCTTTTAATGTAAGCGTATCGGTGGTATTTATGGGGAACGTTGGTCGGTATCGCGTTCGACTAGCGTATCAAATGTCTTGACGTTTGAATTCTGGTAATGGCTTGGATATTTTCCCTGGACTCAACGGTGTTCCTGGGTCTACCCAGCTCTGATGAAGGGTGTTCCTGATTCTACCCAGATCTGATGGAGGGTGTTCCCGAGTCTACCCAGATCTGATGGACGGTGTTCCCGAGTCTACCCAGCTCTGATGGACGGTGTTCCCGAGTCTACCCAGCTCTGATGGAGGGTGTTCCTGAGTCTACCCAGATCTGATGGAGGGTGTTCCTGATTCTACCCAGCTCTGATATTAGTTGGGGTAAAGTTAATGCTGCTGGGCATTTTGCTGGCCATACATCCCCTGGTAAGCCGTGCCCACTGAAACTGTTGAATGCTGCGGACAGATGATACAGTAGGCAAATAGACGAGACAGTAGACCGATAAACGAGACAGTAGGCTGATCTACATCTCATCTGAAGACCACCATGTACTTAGTAAGTTTAATCCCATAGCAGTTTAAAGTTTCTTAGATCCATTCCTGTTACATGGCGCCTTACCAGTAGACCTTTACGATAATGTCTTCTTTCAGACGCTGTCAATCACCGCAATAATCCTTTAAATACATCTACTTTATTTAATAAACTAAATACACTTTTGTACAGGTGAACAAGAATGTTACTATATTTAGTCTTTTTATTTTAATCTAAATGAATATTGTTTAAACTTTACAACATGCTATGGAAATGAACTTTTTTAAAAATTAAACATCTACCTTGGTGTAACAATGCTTTTGTTTATATTTCAGTTTAATGCTTGGGATGAATTAACTACTGATAGTCCAAGTTCTAGTTTTTTTTGTGTGACTTTTTTCCAGCGGCTAAAGAGAACTCAGATATTATGAGTGTTAAGTATCACTGTATAACGTGAGTGGTTTATCACAATTACTTCCTGGTTCCCTTGAAGAATCATTATCTCTCGGCTAAACTTTCATTCAAGTAATTTAGAAACGTCAGGGATAATTACAAACAACTTTTAATTCAACATAACATATAAATATATGTATAAAACTTGTGACCCTCCAACACGCAATGAGTTACTTTGTGCCTATTTGAGCTACAGACAAATAATATGTTGTAATGATGTAAATATGAATTTTCGGATGTTGTTAATTTCTATTTATTTATTTATATCTGCACATTTCTGTTGTAGTTTTTATTCTAAAAAAAAATATAAATTATTTTAAACAAATATTTTGAAAGTAACACAGTGTATTGTTTGATGTGAAATGATACCAATAAACTGCGTGTTTTTATAAATCCTTTTTATTCATTTCTATAAAAACAATTTTTTTTTAAACTTGCAAAAATAATTTTAGTTTAAAAATTTCACTGCTATAAGTTAAGGCATACAACATTACAAATCTATAATAACCTTAAAAATGACCTAGGACTCATTTTACACATTATTTTGCATTTATTGAAAAATCAGTTTTACCGACTTCCGTACCGTTTCGTGGGGTTGCATCTCATTTAGTTAAATCTCCGAAGATTTGGCCTATTGTCAAGATTTTAAAATATGTGCATTGAGGTTCGTTCATTAGAGATTTATCAACATTTGTAAAACAAAAGAAACAGTTTAAAAAAACGTATCTTTATGTGTTTGTGTAAGGAGATCTGGCTGAAAATATTAAAGAATAGGTTGCTTAGGACTTAAAGTTTATGTATCAAGTTTCGGATCAATAGAATGACAGGAAGTAGTTCAATTAGCCGAAATTTGCATCACAAAAATAAATAAAAAAACTCTTAATAGTTATTTTCCACCCGGAATTATAAACTAATTAATAAATTGAACTTAATGCATTATGTACGTTTTATAAGGCAAGGGGTCATAGACAAACAAACATATATAATATATATATATATATATATATATATATATATATATATATATATATATATATATATATATATATATATATATATATATATATATATATATATATATATATAACACATGCCCTTTGTAAAAAAAACGTATCAGGGTAATACTCTTTTGCGCCGTGGTCAATTACTTTTTTTACAGATAAAAAAAAATCCTATAAATAATAGAGTCGGCAATGCAGATCAGAGTCTATCAAATAACAATGACCTTGTGACTGACATGAGGTAATAGAAACTGTTAGCAGCAAATCAATAGTGCCTACTATCTAAAGACTAAAACGTAATTGACAAAATTTAAATTAAACACTCTAACTGTATAGTATTAAGCGTTAAGGTATAGGCTAACTGTCACGTGCCTTTTTCTTAAAATATACAGATTCTCAGAGAAGCACGTCTGCACATGTTGTTAAGTTTACATCATTACACTGTACAACTGGGATCACTCTGTAAACATTCTGCAAATTGTCATTTTAAAAATGTAACATAAAAACGAATTCTAGAGACCTTGTATTATATTAGCACTGTTATTTTCTACTCCTCTAACGCCTCTATTTGGTAAATGTAATTTAAAGTAAATGTAACTTAAATGGACATTAATTACACAAAAATGTTTCAAGAAATACACCGTAAATTAAAGATCAGTACAAATGTATGTATATATTATTATATATATATTGATATAGATCGATCTTCTGGATCTAGATATTCTTTTCCGTCACTATTGTTTTGTGAATTATGCCATCATCGGCAAATAACCTTGTTTTGTTCCTGTATTGATAGATAGAAAGATACATATAGATAGATAGATTGATTATTGTATAAGATACCCGAGGGTATTAATGCCCGGTGGGTAACAAGGCCCACTTGTCTAAACTAAGGGAAAATATGAAATGCGAAACTTTTTTTCTGCATTAAAATGTTATAGTTATATGGCTTGATCACTGGCAGCAAAAAAAAAGTCTGCCTTAGTCGAAGCGGGTAATAAGGCCCACTGAGAAATCGGTAATAAAGCCCATTGACTTTGTTTATAAAGACGTCTCTATTTTCTTTAAATGGAATTTTATTTGTGCATATTTTTAAAATGAACATTTAACTTAAATATATAAATGAAATGGATCAAGCTACATCTTAATATAGAATAGTTAAATACCGGTAGTATCTAAAGAATAAAGTATATTTTTTATTCTATTTTCAGTTTTCAAATAGTGTCATAAGTAAATGGCAACTGGAAAATGTAGAGGTAATTGAACAGAAAATTAGATGCAGGATGTACTCTAAATGCCTTATAAAACACTACAAAATTACTTAAATTCACGATTTAAATTACTATTTTATTATTATTTTTAATTGTATTCAATATGGTATCACAAAATGGTTTATTTTTAAATATATGATATTTTTTTATTTTTGTAAATGTAAGATATGTTTATCTAAACATTAAATAAATACAGTTTCACAATTGTGTTTATTATTTCTTTTTTATTTATAGTATTTATTACATGGGCCTTATTACCCACCTATGGGGCACGGTAGCCGAGCGGCAGCGCGTTCGACTGGCGATCCGAGGGTCCTGGGTTCAAATCCTGGTGAAGCCGGGATTTTTTCCCAGGACTTGAGGGTGTCCCTGAGTCTACCCAGCTCTGATGGGTACCTGACATTAGTTGGGGTAAAGTAAAGGCGGCTGGGCATTGTGCTGGCCCCACATCCCCTAGTATGCCGTGGCCACAGAAACTGGTGAACGCTGCTTCACCGGCCCTATGATCACTTTGGTCCGAAGGGTACTTTACTTTATGAGGGTAATAAGGCCCATTGAAATATTAATAACTTGAGTTATAACTAATATCTAATATCTCAATAAACAAATAGCATGTTTTCATTGAGAAATTATTCATCTTAAGCAGCACTCAAAAATATTTGTCTAAATTAATATTTTATGGTTTATGGTTTAGAAAACAAAAAGTCTGTTAGGTGGGCCTTATATACACCCATGTACCTCAGATACATAGATAGATAAATATGATAAGTGCAGAAATATCTAGCCTTTCATCTAGATATCAATCCTGATGGATAAAGATAGATATAGATTATCTAAATATGCAGATAGTTAGATAGATAAATAGATAGATAGAAGATATATAGATAGGTGATTTATATATGATAGATATAGATACATCTATAGATCGAAAGATAGACGGAAGATGGATGTATATATGATAGATAGATAGATAGATTGATAGATAGATTGATAGATAGATAGATAGATAGATAGATAGATAGATAGATAGATAGATAGATAGATAGATAGATAGATAGATAGATAGATAGATAGATAGATAGATAGATAGATAGATAGATAGATAGATAGATAGATAGATAGATAGATAGATAGATAGATAGATAGATAGATAGATAGATAGATAGATAGATAGATAGATAGATAGATAGATAGATAGATAGATAGATAGATAGATAGATAGATAGATAGATAGATAGATAGATAGATAGATAGATAGATAGATTGATAGATAGATAGATAGATAGATATAGACAGATAGAAGTGAAAGTGTGTCTGATACATTTTCATTATCAGTGGCACTAGAAACGCTTGATGAGACTGTCTTTGAAATCCAAAGTAAAGACTAAACGAACATAATAATATTATAACCACAACTCGTCCTTTAATCTAAATTATGTTTAATCCTCTTTCTTCAACACTTCATATGTGTGAACATATAATAAATGTTATGTTATATTTTAAGAATTAGTGTGTTCTTTGCGTACTCCAGACACTTTACGCAACAAGTTTGGCCATAAGCAGTGTGTTTAAGATGTGCACAACAACCGCAATAAACTTTTCGAATTGCCCGGGATAACTCTTTTTCAGAATTCGGCGAGCAACTGAAAAAATATAAATTATTTAAATAAGATGAAAGTTTAAAAAACAACAACATAAATATAGAATTAAACAGCTCCTATAAAAAGAATTTTACAAAGCCTAAAGCTTTTTACAAATGCATTTTAGTTTAGCATTGGCCATGTGAAGAGGTTTCTCTTTGCCACCTACAATAATACAAAAAATAAAACATAGCCACGGGCATTAATGACAATATGTCAGTTGTTGTTAAGATACTAAACGAAGTGATTGTGCAATCCTCTAAAACTCCGCAACTTTATATATGTTACGGCCAAAGCCCGAAGTGCGGCCAGATCGCGATCTGGCCGAGGCGCTTGGCCAACGTTTGATGTGCTGTAAATTGCCAGTGTTTACGCTACTTTGGCGCGAAGTGGCCGGCAACCCCTGGCCAAAGTCCGATGTACTGATGCTAGAATGTTTGGTAGGCGGCACAGGTGTGATGGCGGCTTGCATATGGTAGTAAAGACAGTGATACATACGCTATGACGATAATTTTCTGTTCATCTTCTGCTTTTCAGAGAAAGTCCTGCCGAAGTGGTCACTAATTATCAAGGAAATTAATTATCACACGATTTAGTAAACTATCTACCTGGATAAAAACACCATTAGCGTCATAAATTGACTGGATTGTGTCTGTGAGTAGAGGATTTACTTTATAATCCACAAAGGTGGTCAGGTCAGACAGGAGTAACCGTATTTTTATCTAGCCATTGTCCGCGCGGTCTAGTTTCATGTGTTGTATAAACATGGGTGGGGCCACCAGTCGCAATGACAAAGTGCGTGTTTGATTTTATGAAAGGAGATAGAGAGGGAGTGTCAATACTGTACAGGGCAGGGCCATCATTGTTCTCGTGACCTACACCGACGACCGGGAAAACACCCTCCCAGCCCCACCCATTGACGGACCCTCGAAGCCACAAGCGACTGGAATAATAAACTAATTTGACTGATTTTTAAATTTATTTTTATTAAATATTGTTAATTTACTATAATAAACAAATTTGACTGATTTTGTAATTTAGCTTAATTATTAATCAATATAAGCCTAATGTGATAATTACGGTAGCCTATACAAACACTCAAAATCTGCTCATGACCTTCTTTATCGGGCTTCGGCCGATCGCCCCTGGCCACTTCGCGATCTGGCCGACTTCGGGCTTTGGCCGTAACATATATATGTATATATGGCTCCTATCTGTCTCGCAAGACAACGGATGCGCCCTCGGGGTTTTGGGATTTCAATTAGGGGCAGCGCTTGCTGTGGCTGAACAGCCCGATCCTCGAGTGGCAGTCCCTTAAGCATCCCTCGCATTTGAACATTGAGGGCGGCTGTATGGAGGATGCTTTTGCCTTCCTTTTCTGCCTTCTGTCATTGTCAGCCCCGGCCCTTTTTACTTCCAGGGAGGCCATCTCATTGTAGACGGCCTGTGGCCAGGCTCCTTGGTCAGCTGCAACCTCCTTCCATGAGTCCTCGACTTAGTCCATTTCCCTGAGGTCCCGCCTGCACACATCTTTGTATCTAAGAAGAGGCCGACCTGTGGCTCGAGATCCTGCGGCCATTTCTCCATTAAGGATATCCTTTGGTATTCGGCCATCATTCATGCGCCTGGTGTGGCCAGGCCAACTCAGTCTACGCTGTGATAGCAATACATACATGCTTGGTATATTGGCCTGGCTTAGAATTTCCTGGTTTGATTTGCGTTCTTCCCAGCGTAGGTGGAACGTATTTAAGTGGTGTTCTTGTTACATATATGTTGTCCAGCTCTCACTGCCGTATAACAAGGTGCTTAAAATACAAGCTCTGTATACGGACAATTTAGTAGCCAGTGACAGCTTTCCATTTCCCCACACTCTCTTTGATAGCTTGGACATGGCAGCAGAAGCTTTCCCTATCCGTTTGTTTAGCTCATTTTCAAGGGACATGGTGCTGGATATAGTGGATCCAAGGTAGGTGAGCTCTTTTACCACTTGCATGGTGTGGCTTCCAATGTTGATGGTGGGGACATCCGTTGCATCTTGACCCATTACTTCTGTCTTGTTAAGGCTATTGGTAAGCCCAAACTCTTGACAAGCACGAGCGAGAGAGCTATCCAAATTCTGAAGACCTGACTGTGTGAGATATGAGAGCAGCGTCATCAACAAAGAGAAATTCTTGTATTAGAACATGGCGTACTTTGGTTTTGCCCCTGAGACGTGCCAGGTTAAATAGTTTGCCGTCGGATCTTGTGCGTATAAATACACCGTCCTCAGAGATCTCGAAGGCGCTGGACAGCACAAGGGAGAAAAATATTCCAAATAATGTTGGAGCAAGTACGCAGCCCTGCTTTACACCATTTTTAATGGGAAATGGTTGGGACACAGAGCCGTCATATAGCACCGTTCCTTGCATATAGTCGTGGAAGGAGGTGATAAGTTTGAGCAGTATTTTTTTTTTTTTTTTTTTTTTTTTGGGGGGGGGGGGGCAACCAATCTTCTCTAGGATAGCAAAAAGGCCACTTCTGCTAACCAGGTCGAAAGCCTTTGTGAGATCAATAAAGGCGATGTATAATGACTGCCTCTGCTCTCTGCTCTTTTCTTGCAGTTGGATGAGAGAGAAGATCATGTCTATTGTAGATCTCTCAGCCCTAAAACCGCATTGGGATTCTGGATATATGCGTTCAGCTAGTAGCTGTAATCTCTTCAGGATCAAGCGGGCGAAAGCCTTGCCAATGATGCTGAGGAGGGAAATGCCTCTGTAGTTGTTGCAGTCTGTGCGATCTCCTTTATTTTTATACAGCGGGAAAATATTCGCATCTCGCATATCTTGGGGAACTTTTCCTTTCTCCCAGCACTGGCAGAGCAGCTCATGCAGGTGCTTTAGTAGGGCTGGTTTCCCATATTGTATCGCTTCTGTTGGGATGCCATCCCCGCCAGGGGCTTTCCTGGGTGCAAGCTTATCGATGGCTTCAATGAGCTGTTTCTGTCGTGAGTGTATCCAAGTCCTCCATTGCCTCCATGGTTGGAGGTAACTTAAAGCCTTATGCTAAGTTGCAGATGTTAATTAAGGCGACCAGTTTTAAAATACTGAGATTCGCTTGTTCGCTCTCCACCACGATGTGAGAGTTCCATGATCTCAAGATCTATCAAGACTTCTAATAATATGTTTGTTCTTGCCGTTTGGGCTTTTCTATTGATTTCAGCTTTTCTCATTAAGGATCGTAACAATAATCTGCAGGGACCTGACGTGCTCATCACAATATGTGGATTGTGGAGGGCATATTAACAGGAAATTGAAGCAAAGCTGTTTCTATTAGAGAAATAATAGCCACTATGGACGTAAGGACCCTTCTAGTCCTGTGGTTAGTACACCGGCAGACCTTTAACAAAACGGCCCGGGTTTGGATTCTGCAGCCGACCTGCGGGAGTTTTGGGCCTAGGATTAAAAATCATCTATCTAGAAGGAACGTCTGTAAGTCATATTGAAAGTCTTCCGCCTCGACTATTATGGTACCGAATAGTGTATCAATGTTGTCCCTGTGGAATTCTCTTAGTATTGCTATGATGATATTTTCCTTTGTCAGCGTTAAAAGTAGTCGGCACTCCTTTATATTTCCCCTATGATGCTGCATATGATTTTTCAATTTGAATTGATTGAGCATCAATCATTGTTACCTCCAAGTTTATTTCTTGCAACACTAGACCTAGCAATGATTTTTACTACCAGCTGCCACTTATAATCAGTTTATAAAGTTTCTAGTCTGAGCCAAACGTACGATCGTAATCTTTGTCAGACTTTAATGCTCGTGTCGGTAGTGACAACTCCTCCTGGGAAGGAGTGATGGGGAAGCACTGGGTCGGAAAATGCAACAGCAATGGCTTGCTACTTCTTCAGACATGTGCTGAATTTGATCTCCTAATAACAAACACCATCTTTAGCCTCCCTACTCGCAACAGGACATCATGGATGCACCCGCGTTCAAAACACTGGCATCTAATCGACTATGTCATTGTCAGAAACAGGGACCGACAGGACGTGAGAGTGACCAAGGCCATGTTTGGTGCCGACTGTTGGACCGACCACCGCCTGATTGTCTTTAAGTTGAATATTCATTTCAAACCAAAGAGAAGACCTCAACCCTCCAAAACTCCGCAACGCCTAAACACAGACAGTCGTAAGATTCCTGATGCTAGACAAACATTTGTCCACACGCTAAATGGACGCCTTGCCTCTATCACATTGGACAACAAGAACGCAGAAGCAGCATGGACTACACTTCGCGACACAGTACATAGCACAGCCACTGAGTGTCTCGGACCCTCTACCAGGAAACACAAGGATTGGTTTGACGAAAACAATGCAGCGATCCAACTTCTACTTGAGCAAAGACGTAAAGCGCACAAGGCATTTCTTGATGACCCTATGTCAACAGCAAAGAAAACCGCCCTGGGAAAAATCAGCAGAAACATTCAGAAGCAACTGCGACAAATGCGGGACTCTTGGCTATGTGCGAAAGCTGACGAAATTCATGGCTTTGCAGACACAAAAGACATGAAGAACTTTTATAGGGGTCTAAGAGAAATTTATGGCCCTGTTACCTCAGGCTCATCTCCGCTCCTTGATGCAGAAGGCTCCACGCTTATCACTGACAAGGAGAAAATCTTAGAAAGGTGGGCGGAGCACTTCAGGAATGTATTAAACACACCCTCTTTTGTGGGCCACGAAGCCATCGAAGATTAATACAAGTCCCGGTGAATAACACACTTGAAGCTGTCCCAACTATGAACGAGCTAATGGCAGCCATCCGACAAATGTCCAATGGGAAAGCACCTGGCCCCGATATGATTCCTGCTGAGATCTATAAAGAGGGTGGTCCTGTGCTGACAGGTAAACTGCTTTGCCTACTTCCGACCATATGGGAGACAGAAACGGTACCACAGAACCTCAAAGATGCTTCCATAATTCACCTCTACAAACGCAAAGGCAACCGACAGGCCTGTGACAACCACCGCGGAATCTCACTGTTGTCCATTGCTGGCAAGATCTTGGCTAGAATTCTACTTAATCGTTTAAATGTACATCTGGAGCAAGGTCTACTACCAGAAAGCCAGTGCAGCTTACGCAAGGAGCGCGGCACGATCGACATGGTATTCTCAGCTAGACAGCTCCAAGAGAAGTGCCAAGTGCAGAACTTAGACCTGTACTCAATTTTTTATCGATCTGACCAAGGCCTTTGACTCAGTCAGCAGAGATGGCCTATGGAAAATCATGGCAAAGTTCGGCTGCCCAAGAAAGTTCATAGCTATGGTAATGCAGTTTCATGACGGTATGCAGGCCCGTGTCCAGGACAACGGAGAGATGTCTGAACCCTTCCCAGTGACAAATGGCGTCAAGCAGGGATGCGTTCTGGCTCCAACACTGTTCAGTCTAATGTTCACAGCCATGCTCACTGATGCATTTAGGGATGGACCTGAGGGTGTAGACATTAGGTACCGCACTGATGGCGGGCTGTTCAACCTTAGGAGACTCAAAGCAAAAACAAAGGTCTGACACCATTCATGACTTACTATTTGCCGACGACTGCGCTCTCAATGCCGGCTCTGAAGCTGATCTGAAACACAGTGTTGAAAAATTTTCCAGTGCATGCTCAAACTTTGGACTTACCATCAGCACTAAGAAGACAGAATTCCTGTACCAACCAGCCCCCGGAAAGCCCTATGTCGAGCCAAACATCAGTATCAATGGTGAAAAAATCAACACAGTAAACTGCTTTACGTACCTTGGTAGTACACTGTCTCAGGGTGTTGTCATTGATGACGAAGTAAACCTCCGTATCTCAAAAGCCAGTGCAACCTTTGGAAGTCTGTACAAAAATGTTTTGAACAGAAGGGGCATTAGCACCCAAACCAAAATAAAAGTCTACAGAGCAGTCGTGCTCCCTACTTTACTATATGCATGTGAGACTTGGACTGTTTATCAACGACATGCTAAGCTCCTGAATCGCTTCCACACAAAAAGCCTGAGAAAAATCCTAATTATCAAATGGCAGGACAAAATTCCAGACTTTGAGGTACTTGCCAGGGCAGGACTCCCAAGTATCCACACAAGTCTGATGCAGTCTCAACTTCGCTGGGCAGGGCATGTTATACGCATGCCTGACTGCCGTCTTCCAAAGAGGCTCTTCTATGGCGAGCTAAAAAACGGGCAGCGAGCTCGCGGAGGTCCAAAAAAAGCTCTATAAAGACACCCTCAAAGCATCACTCAAAGCGTTTTCCATTAAAGAGGACTCCTGGGAGGTGACAGCCAAAGACCGTGCCTCATGGCGCTCAGCGGTCCATGAAGGAGCAGATCTTTGCGAAGAGCAAAAACAGAGAGCAGCTGAGTCCAAGAGACAAGCCAGGAAAGATCGTGCCCTAGAGCTCATTGTCGACGTTCTGACCTTCCCCTGTACGGTTTGCAGACGTACCTTCCGAGCAAGGATAGGCCTCTATAGCCACATGAAAACCCACCGCACAGCCACACCCCATACTTCATAGGACGACAAAAATGGTCATCGTCGATCTTTGTCAGCATTTTTTTTGCCTGCAGCTGTTTTCCTAGAAGAAGTTTTGTAATAACAAAAACTGCACTCTCAGCTCACAAGTAATTACTTTTACGACTACACATTTTAAAAGTAATCTATATTAGAACTAATGAAATATTCTTCGCTAAGAATATTTAATACAATGTTTCCAATGATCGTACTTTAGTTTAAAACAAAACAGTCTTTCATTTGACAAATTGTTTCTTTAGCCACTTCTTGACATTCTGAAATAGCTTATTGTCCGAACAGTGTGTGTTTATTTTATTTTTGCATAGTTCAAGTGTCGCCAATATTGCGTGTTCTTACATTTTCATTATGAAAAAAAAACTTTTATTTACATAACTATATATAAATGTAAATTATACAGATAGTAAACTTAACAATTGGAGTTTGGAGCTTAAGTCTTTTTCTAGTACAACAAGTTGCCTGTGTCAATCAGGCAGGGCCGGTCTTAGCAATTGCGGGGCCCTATGCGAAACAGATTGCGCGGGGCCCAGTCTGGGTAGGGATAAGGATAATAAGTGAAAATGAAGATTTTGTAATATAAAATAAATTCGTCTTTGCATTTTATTAATTATTTACTAAGTGCAAATCACGATAAAATTAACTTTACTTTACGAGCTTTGTGTGTATATCATCAAACTTCTGTTTTCCACATAGATCACGCTCAATAGTGAGAATTGACAAGTTGTTCAATCTATCTTCGTGAATTGTTGACCTCAAGTAATTCTTGATTAGCCTGAAGGCTCTTGAAGCTGACAAGAAACCCAAATAGATTGTGGTTTGATTTCAGTTGTTCAAATCTCGGCTGCAAGGACTGAATTTCAGTGTCCACAATTCTGTTGAAGCAATTTATCCTATAGTCATCTTCAGCATTTCCAGGTGTGAAGTTTTCCACAGATTTATCATACTGCCTTTGACGTTTGGCTGGGAAAATTGCAACAACTTCCATGTTTTCGGCCAATTCCTTTGCTGTAACAAGAATCTGAACAAACCCATCTACTCTCAGTACCATCTACTCTCTTTCCTTAGCCAAGTCATCAAGTTGTTGTACGAATCCATTGCAGTGCTCAAAACTACTGTTTAACCTTGCAGGTATTTACTCACAATATTGACTTGGAAGAGCACGTAGTACCATAATACAAGTGACACTAAGAATGTGTACTGTTTCAATGTTTCATAAAGTGTTTCTGCTTCGCTATTAATTATCGCATCACTAGCATCTTCAGCTCATTCATCGAGTACGTCACAAATTTCAGGCAATTGATAACGAAGTACTTTGACACTAGCTATTCTACATTCCCACCTTGTTTCGTACAGAGGTTTTACAGATAGATTGGAAACATGCTTTCTGAATAATGACTATCTCTTTGTAGATGTTGAAAAGATGGTGTACACGCGCTGTACACTTCCAAAAAAGGTTAACGCATCAGGGCGTATTTTGACCATGTCTGCTACAACCATATTGTAATTATTACATGCACATGGAGTAAAAAATGCTCTGCTGTTAATATTTAAAAGCCGTTTTTTACCTCCAGAATGGACGCCTTTCATGTTGGCACCATTATCATAACCTTATCCACGAATATTTTGAACATTTAGTTCAATCTTTTTCAGCTCATTCACTAGAACATCGCATAAGTCTGTCCGGTAGTACTTTCCACATGAAGAAACTTGATAAAATATTCATGTACAACCACAGGCTCTTCCACATTAACCTCATCTGATACATACCAGATAATGATATCTGCTCTTTGTGACGTATGTCTAGAGTACAATCCAATTTTACTGAAAAATACCTTGCGTTCTTGATGTCTCCAAGGATAGCAATCACAACAGCTACTACAGTAATGAGCTCGTTTTGAATCTTCTTCCCCAGGTAATGATCATGTATTTCTGCATTGGTAACACGTCGAAGATGTTGCCCCATTACTGGATCAGACTTTGCAAATAATTCTACTAGACCCAGGAAATTCCCATTACTTCTCCACCTTTTCCAATGGACCCGTTGAAAGCTAAATTGCGCTCCGCCAGAAATTGTACAATCGCAACTAGTCTTTGAAAAACGTGATTCCAACGTTTAGTTTCGGAATAAAGCATCTCCTGGTGAATCTTGTCAATGCCTGTTTTTTAACTTAGTCTTGCTCCAGCTTCTCAGCAACTAGTCATGGCGTCTAAATGCCCATGCGATTTTTCATGTTCTGCAAGCCTTGTTGGTACAATATGCCACTGGTCAAAACCTTCATTTACAAACGAGATTTTTTTGTTTTCCCCAGTAGGCAACAGTAGAAACAATAGATTTTGTCTGCTGACACAGATTATATCAGCCAAGGACGCAAAATACTTTCACCATTGGATTAGCTCGGGGCCTATGAAAGTGCGGGGCTCACTGCGGCCGCAAAGGTTGCAGTGACCTAGGACCGGCCCTGCAATCAGGGATGTTGTCGAGTGTCTTTGTTCAACGAAGCCATTAGACAATCCAAAAACAATTGGCGAACTGTTTTTCTTCTAAAGGGCTAAACTGTTAAAGATATACTAGATAACAGTAGCGCAAGACCACCGTACATGTGATGAATTCGATGCCTAGTACAAACTGTTAAAATAATATGACAGCTAAAATTAAGGTCATATTTTCCTTAGGCAAATCAAAAATACATACTTTTTTTGTACATTTTAAAAATAATAAAAAGGTTACCTACTTTTCCAAACATGTTTTAGGGTCATTGTCCGAGGCACACTTTTCACAAGCAGCATTTTGGAGATTGTGCCCAGGCTCTAGATTTTGCTCGTTTGGCGAGTCAGCCCACACCAATAAAACTAGAACTTGAACAATCACCAGTATCTTCATTGCTAGCTGAAAACTGAAATGTAAACAAGTTTTAAAAATATTGTATGTTGTTTATTTCACTTACATTCAATGTATTATTTATATTGAAGTTAAAGAATAAGAAAGCTATAATAAAATTAAACACATGTTTCTTGCAAACTGAAAAGTTCATCTTTTATGTCAACAAAATCACTTTATAAAGACTTAATTGACAATAAAGATTATGTATTTAAAGGATTACATCGAATCATGACGTTGCTGAAATGATTATGTAATGAAACTGTAGAGTGACAGATACTAAAGAGGAATTTAATTGAATCTAGACTTCGACGACATTGAACTTTCATGCTTGTCTTTCAGATGCGAAATAGAACCTACAACCAGTCTTGACAACCTCACCAGCAGGAACATTATCTTACCTTTACAAAAATCTATATTCAATTATTTCTTTTATATTCTTGTACAAACAATTACTAGTTGTTGTTTTTTTTTTAAAGTTAAGGTTGAGAAATCTACCTGGTCTTCTGTCGTGTTCCAAAACTTAAAGACCAAGTGAACAGGTTTCCGTGTCAATCGCGCAAACTATTTTAATACGTGAATTTAGTATCCAAATGCTAAAAAAATCATTTTTACAAAATATTAAACTCAAATTTCAAGTAATTAGCTCAATATTAAAAGAAGTTGAGTTATTATTCTGATGATGCCTCTTTCTTTTACAATAAACACATTATTTGTTTCATTTACCGGGACTGGCGGATGTCCCTGAGACTATCAAGTTTGTTTGTGTAAGTGAGATTAGATGGGAAGGTGGGATTAAAGGCAGCGATGCATTGTGGCCTGCTCTGTAAAGAACACATTTATGTCATAGCTTTGATTAGCCATAACTGTCATTTGAATAGCGCAACTCTCCATGATATCACATTTAGCAACTCTCCATGATATCACATTTAGCATGCAACTCTCCATAATATCACATTTAGCAACTCTCCATGATATCACATTTAGCAAGCTCAGTGAAATCTTGTCTACATTTTTGGGTTTGATCCAAAGGTTAAACGGAATTCATGCACCATTTTTCAGGTGGCGCTTATTTCAGCGCCCATACTGCTTCTCAGATAACAATGTATGTTGAAAAGATGACAATGTAACCTTTAGAAAAAAATTATTTTAATTTAATTTACATTTCAACGAGTGGAAATTAGAAAGAAAACGTTTGGTAAAAAATTACTTTAAGGTGAGTTTGTGCAAAATATTTAAAAATGTACCATTGCATGTCACTTACCTATTGTTACCTTAAAATTCCTACTTTTCTTTCCTTACAATCTCGGCTAAGTCACTACTTTAGATGAATGAATTTTTCAGCACTTTAAAGATTGACTAGCTTTGTTTCACTGCGCTATTTCACATCTAAATTTCATTAGCATCTATACATTTAGAGTCAAAATCTTATTAATTTTTTTCTCTGTCCTGTACGTTTTCAATTATTTTTTGTCACTCACTGTTCTATTGTTTATTATTATTTTTAATGGACTTAATTAAAAATAAGTTATCCTTAGACCAAAAATTTACGTGCCTGCCCTCGAAGCTTGTCTCACACTATGCATTGATAAGTAATTTATGTACTTTGCTTGTCTCGGATACAGCACGTGCTTACCTTTCAGTGTATGTATTTTTAGTTTTAGTTTTCATTTGTTTGTTTGTTTGATTGTGTTGTTTTTGTTTTTGTTTGTTTTTTGTTTTAAAGATTAAGTGTATAGTCTCTACGTATTATCAAAAGGATATGTTTTATTGTCAATAGGTAGAATTTCTAAATCAAGGAGGTGTTTATTGTCATATTCAGGCGTTTATTGTCATATTGAGGCGTTTATTGTCATATTGAAGCGTTTATTGTCATATTGAGGCGTTTATTGGCTTATTGAGGCATTTATTGTCTCATCGGAAAGCAATGAGGTCCAGGAGCGTTCGTGCTGACGTCGAATTACACTCAGGTCGTGAGGGGCGGGGGCATAAACTAAGAAATTTTAGTCACGATTAACCGCTTATTGGTCATGTTTTATAGGATCACACTGTGTATTGCCTCATTGGTTTTTGTTATTGTCAGCACCTTGTATTGTGTAGGTTGTTGTTGTTTTTAATTCTATGTCTACATTTTGTTTCAATTCGAAATTAATTAGCAGCGATAAAAAATGGCAACGGTAATAATGGCAACACTAAAATTGCAACGTTGATTAAATATTTTACAAGATAATATTAACATAATTGTTGGCAGTGTTAATTTTTTGCCGGCGTCAGATTAGACCGTAATGGAACTCTCTTATAATTATTCATTTTTGAACATGTGGTTTATATGGCTAGTTTATATAGCAGTGTTTACCAGTCTTCATAAACATGATATACAAGGGGATAGTTTGCCCAGCACAAAGCCCTTCATGGACATGATATACAAGGAGATAGTTTGCCCAGCACAAAGCCCTTCATGGACATGATATACAAAGGGATAGTTTGCCCAGCACAAAGCCCTTCATGGACATGATATACAAGGGGATACTTTGCCCAGCACATAGCCCTTCATGGACATGATATACAAGGGGATAGTTTGCCCAGCACAAAGCCCTTCATAGACATGATATACAAGGAGATAGTTTGCCCAGCACAAAGCCCTTCATGGACATGATATACAAGGAGATAGTTTGCCCAGCACAAAGCCCTTCATGGACATGATATATAAGGAGATAGTTTGCCCAGCGCAAAGCCCTTCATGGACATGATATACAAACGGATAGTTTGCCCAGCACAAAGCCCTTCATGGACATGATATACAAGGAGATAGTTTGCCCAGCACAAAGCCCTTCATGGACATGATATACAAGGAGATAGTTTGCCCAGCGCAAAGCCACTTGTACTTTTTCCCAACTAATGTCGGGTACCCATTTCTCTTTCTTGAGTCATGAAAGGATTCAATGCCTTTGCCTCTGAGACACCATCCGCGAGTAAATGCATTCTCCGCCCCTGACTGAGATTTCTCTTTTATTGGATGAGACAATCAGCTTCAATATCTGACCGAGGCTAGCCCCACTCCAGCCACCAATAGAAAGACAATCAGCTTCAATATCTGACCGAGGCTAGCCCCACTCCAGCCACCAATACAAAGACAATCAGCTTCAATATCTGACCGAGGGTAGCCCCACTCCAGCCACCAATAGAAAGACAATCAGCTTCAATATCTGACCGAGGGTAGCCCCACTCCAGCCACCAATAGAAAGATTCCATGTGAGGTCTACTTGCTCAATTCATTCTCTACTGCAAGTGCAATATGTATTTAGTCCGAGGGTGCACTAGCCAAGTGGATTTGTCTGACGCTTGGATGTTCTCTTCAAGAGGGAATAAATCCCCTCAAAACGACCTTTGAACCCAGAGCTATTGGACAGACTGTACACCCTCCTTGACGTCGCACCGCGCCACATCCGGGGGGCACCAGAGGTAGTCGTGGTAGACTCAGCGACACCCTCCAGGTACGGGGAAATATTTCTGAGAATTCCTGAGTCAAGCAACTTACCATTGACATTCTCTCCAACTTACCATTGACATTATCTGCAACTTACCAGTGACATTCTCTCCAACTTACCATTGACATTCTCTCCAACTTACCATTGACATTCTCTCCAACTTACCATTGACATTCTCTCCAACTTACCATTGACATTCTCTCCAACTTACCATTGACATTCTCTCCAACTTACCATTGACATTCTATCCAACTTACCATTGACATTCTCTCCAACTTACCATTGACATTCTCTCCAAACATATTTGCCCACGCCATTACTCAAATAAAGGAAATACCTTTCTTTTTTCTTTTTTTATCCTCTGTAATATTTTATCCCCTTAAAACATTTATTTAAGTAATGCACCAATAATATTTTATTAAGCCATTACACGAATGATGGATAATCAGTTAACTACTCAAGGGTCTTCTGTAGAGACTGACATTTGCTTAACCAACTTAACTATGGTAAAAAATCGTATACTAGATGTACTACCAAATACTAGCTAGCATTAACAGGGGGAATGTATTCACATTAATCATTTATTATTTGCTTTTCTTCTTATTAACTCCCTTTATTATATTTTTACATCTTTTAAAGTTCAAATGTTTCAAATACAATTTGTATCATCTTTAGCCCCTATTTATAGACAATATTTTTTGTTTGGTTTTGGGAACTTTCATTAAGAAGCTTTTTTGTTATTAAGGAAGAGCTATCCTTCTGAGGTCAAGTTGATCTATAAGGCCAGTAAAACAGCGTTCACACGTTTCTGTGGCCACGGCATACAAGGGGAGTGTGTGGCCAGCACAATACCTAGCCAACTTTAATTTGGCCCAACTAATATCAGGTATTTGGCCCAACTAATATCAGGTATCTTCACCAGCTGGGTAGACTCAGGAACAACATCCAGACCCGGCGGAAAAACTTTCTTCTATAAAGAAGATTTTTGCGTTCTACACTTATCCATCAGTCTAGTCTTGCATTGTATTAGTGTTTTAAATTATAAGGTACTGGTTTTCCGGTTTGTTTAGGCTACCCATTCCTTGCCCGGATGCCACTCAGGAAGAAAGAGTACTTTTTTTTCTTTTGTTATCGCATAAGTGATGAAGATAGTGTTTTTGTCTCTATGTTTATCTGAGCATTGTAACAGATTGTTTGTAGGGTGTATTTCTATATTAGAATTTAATACTTTGGATGACCAAGTCCTTGTCAATTCAGTTGTAGTCAACCTTCATGAAAGAAAGAACATAACGTCTTCCCATCTAAATTACTTCTTAGATAGCTTTCCAATGCTGGTGGGGGATGCTGACAGGGATGTTATCCTTGAGCAGTTTGCCATATTATGCTGCAAACCTGTGTTTCTTTGTAACTATAATCAAATAGTTTGTGTATATGGACATGGACAACCTTAGACAAATCACAGGGTATAACATTAGACAACTCAAATGGACAACCTTGACAAATCACATGTGGTCCGCACCCCCCGCACTACCCTCGGTACGCCACTGCACCTACATATTATTATATTAATAAGAAATAAATAAGAAATAGGAATCGCGGTGACTTTTCGACGAAGTAGGGGTCAGTATTTGGCAAATATGGTGTGCGGCTGGATGGTCCTGAGGTTGGTTCGCCGGTCTGTCAACCCTGCTGACCAATCATTGTCGCCCTAACATCTGCTAATATTAATGATATTTTGATCTCACTTTTACCGATATGTCCTTAATGTGTTTGAAATGTTCATAGAGTGTAGTTTATAATACAATATTGTTAAGCGATATAGATAAGTAGTAATCAAACAAACTGAGTAGTTATTGAAATGCTTAAAAATATACATATAAATTCTTTAGTCATAAAATATTTATATAATTTTCAAATACTTTTTTACAGTTTGATCATTTCAAAGTTATAAATTGTAAGCCATACATTTTATAAAAGAAAAAAAAATACAGAAATATTAGCTCAAATAAAACGGGCTAATTATTTTTTTAATTAAAAAATGTTTCCACATTTGATTCAATAGTGATGCCGAACAATACACCAGTTATATAAGGCCTACTTTTGAATATGGAGTCACAGTGTAGGGCTCGGCAGCCCAATCAAACTTCCGAAATATAGACAAATATAGAAAAACCTAGGGCTTCGAATATTAACAGATTTAGGGTAATTTTAGATAATTACACTATAATGGTAACTTTAGAAGAAGAAAATGAGGATTTGACGAAAAAATATTTAAATGACATGCTACAATGACAGTGCCGTTGCTAGGGATTTGGGGGCCTGGGGGGATTGGCCTCTTTAGGGGCCCCTGCATTTTGACATTCGACATTATGACATGAGAAAAAAACAGAAAGAGTAATTATATGCATTAGAGCACTTATATTAATATATATTACAACTGTATTTTATTATTCTACAATGATGAGGTCTGGTCTAATGAGATCTTCATTTGTACACGTAAGGCTAGCCCAGGACCGGATTTAGACTTGATAAGGCCCCTAAGCTATTTAAGATATGGGGCCCTTTATAAGTCCATATATCTGTCAGTGCCAAATAAGACTTTCGGTTATATCGATGTTTAAACTGAATTACAATTAAGAAGTATATATCTATATATATAAAAAGACAGTGTTAAGCCCCGCGAGGATCCCCATTGGTCAATTTGAAAACACGTGTGTCACTGACCTATCTAGGCCTAGCCCAATATACCGTCTAATAATTTTTCACATCGGACATGTGTCTTCGATAGCTCAGTGGTAAACGTAGTGGACTGCTATACGGGCGACCAGGGTTCGATTCTCCAGTTAGACTATACTTTTTTGTTTCGACAATTAATTTTTAAAACTTTTAAAAACAAAAGACATTGTAAATCTATAGGCAATATAGATTTTGTTAAATAAAAATATTTGACTATTTTTTTTACCCTATTACAATATTTATTTACTTTCCTAAAAGTATTCATTAAGTGTAGTTTATAAATTTGTTATCTGCACCCCAGACAGTCCTTTTTTTTTTTCACCCGGGCAACGCCGGGCAATGTAGCTTGTATATATATATATATATATATATATATATATATATATATATGTGTAGTGAAATAATAAATATTTATTTTAAATTCATTTTTATTCATAACTAACTTAAAAATACAATCTCTGGTAAAAAGAAACAAATTGCCTTGCCAGAGCAAAGTCACTAATGACATTATCAAATGGTAAACTGAATATGTTTGTCACTTTCTATGCACATGAGACTGAGGGAACATAATTTATCTTGATTCATTGTAGTTCTAAATTCATTTTTTTATCCTCCTCTGCTGAGAAAAATATCTTTGTACTGAAAAATTTGCAACTATCATAGTAAGAAACAAATCTCATAATGTTTCTACATTAGGGAATGTTGATTGGACATGAGCGTTAAATATTACCCTCTAGAGATCCTGATGTGTCAGACTATCATGTTCCACTGAACCATAGGCTTGACTATGTCCAACATATTGATGAAAATGATTGACGTCTACAAGATTCATGTCCAGATCTTCAGGATATCTTATGCATGAAGCACTAAATCCTTCAGGAATCTAATCTTCTGCAGCTTCTAATTTTGTCAAGAATTAAATCTTTCTTCAAGCATCATTGTATACTGAGGCCCTATGTGCCAGACTTGTCTCTAATGCATCCATCATAGATATAAATATTTTGATTTTGAACTTGTCTCTTGGTTCAACGTTCTTTAAACTTTACCTCTAGAACGCATGTGTATTTTTATGTGTTCAAATTATGTTCACTATCTAGAATCTAAATTGTTTATTTGAATGTTTACTTGTCTGTGACACCCCTCCATTTTTCCATTCAGGAATTCCCGAATGGAAAAAATGTTCCCTCTATTATTGAATTCGACATTGCTGTTTAGATTTAGACTTAACTTTCTTTAATTCATCAATGTAGTCGTCTTTCATATCATTAATTCTTTCCATAAGGTTTTGATCCTTTTCCTGGCTTGAATTGGATAATTCTTGCATTCTGTTATCAAAGATCTTGGCAAGTTGATCTATTTCCTCAAGACGTTTCATCATTTCCTGTTGCCTTTCATTCGCAAATTTCCCCATTAGTTGCGTCATTATTTCTTCCCTTATTGCTTGCTTTTTATTTTCCAATTGTTCTTTTTGTTTTTCTAGTCTAGAAAAAGCTTCCATCTTCTCTTTCTTTAATTTGTCCAATTCACTCTGTTCATATATTTCTATCTCCTGCATCTTCAGTTTGCCCTGAGAAGAATCAGTGAAATCCTCATCTTTCAGTTTACATGATTTCTTTAAATTACCCTTTCTTTGTCTTATCTCTTTTTTCAGTTTGTCTTCAGTAAATTTAAATGATTTATTTAAACGCATTTCTTCTCTTTCTATTTCTTGTTCCAGATTTTGTATTTTTTCATTATAATTTCCATTCTTCATCAAGATCTTTTCAAATTTCAATTTCAACTCATTTTCTATAGACCCTTCAACAAAGATCATTTTCCTGGCTTCTTCTTTTCTCTCAACAATCAACTTTCTTTCCACGCCGAGTTGCTGAATCTGTTGTATGTTGCCTTCAGTTTCCTCCAGTAAATAATTTAAAGTACGTATCAACTCATTTAAAACTCCTGATTGGTTGTCTGCTTCTTGTACTTTACTCAGCAGACTTTGAATTTCTTCTTTAAGTTCTTTTATTTCTGTAGTTTGCACATCAATATCTTTTGATCGAATAGTTTTCTTTCTTTGCATAAAAATATCTATTTTTTCCAGAGCCTCTTGGCGAATTCTTGGTTCCTTAACTTTAACCATCAACTGTTCTCTACTTCTATAAGCCATTTTAAAATGGTCATTGCTGTATCGTCTTCCTCTATGCTGTAATTCATCTACAATATTTAACAGCTTTTTCATTTGTCTTTTTCGTACAGTTTGGTCATCTGTAGCATTATTAAACAAAACGGCTCTCTTATTACATTCATTGTAAAGTTCTTGAAATATTCCGCCTTGGTTCTGGCACCATTTCTTAAACGATGTGCCCTTTTTTTTAAGACTTCTGTAAAATTGATCTCCATTAGTAACAAGTAAAATACAATAGTTTCTCACAAAAGATTCTCCGAAAATTGCTTTCAAAATTCTAATGCATTCTTTATCTTCAGCAGTCAAACGGTTTCCAAATTTGACAACCAATAGGAAAGCATGATATCCATCAGGATTCAGTGTTACTGCGTCTGCCATTTTGTCCATGACAAGTTCTGTGGCTGCTTCCAGATTATCAATATGATGCGTGTCACCAATCCCAGGTCCGTCCACAACTTTAATCTTTCGTTTCTTAAATTCTACAACTGCAGACTCAATACTTGTGGTAACGGACTCACAGGACGGTTCACTTTCAAATTCTAGACGATCAAGAATAGAATTTCCGGTTGCACTTTTTCCATTTCCGGTTTTCCCAATAAGTAGAATGTCAATGTCGTCCTTAGAAAATACCTATTACAAAAACGTGAATTAATTAATTATGTATTTTTTTATGATGAATAGCAGACACTATATTTCAAAAACATTTTACATACATTACTATTCTATAAACCTTATATATTGATAAACTTGCCTGAATTCAAGTATTCGAATTACAGTTAAGATAAATATATCTTGCGTAAATAAACTTATTAACAAGAATACAATGTCAATCATTACAGTGATTAAATAAGTATAGTACACTTCAGACCAAACTGATCATAGGGCTGGTGAATCAGCGTTCATCAGTTTCTGTGGCCACGGCATACTAGGGGACCAAACTGATCATAGGGCTGGTGAAGCAGCGTTCATCAGTTTCTGTGGCCACGGCATACTAGGGGACCAAACTGATCATAGGGCTGGTGAAGCAGCGTTCATCAGTTTCTGTGGCCACGGCATACTAGGGGACCAAACTGATCATAGGGCTGGTGAAGCAGCGTTCATCAGTTTCTGTGGCCACGGCATACTAGGGGACCAAACTGACCATAGGGCTGGTGAAGCAGCGTTCATCAGTTTCTGTGGCCACGGCATACTAGGGGACCAAACTGATCATAGGGCTGGTGAAGCAGCGTTCATCAGTTTCTGTGGCCACGGCATACTAGGGGACCAAACTGATCATAGGGCTGGTGAAGCAGCGTTCATCAGTTTCTGTGGCCACGGCATACTAGGGGACCAAACTGATCATAGGGCTGGTGAAGCAGCGTTCATCAGTTTCTGTGGCCACGGCATACTAGGGGACCAAACTGATCATAGGGCTGGTGAAGCAGCGTTCATCAGTTTCTGTGGCCACGGCATACTAGGGGACCAAACTGATCATAGGGCTGGTGAAGCAGCGTTCATCAGTTTCTGTGGCCACGGCATACTAGGGGACCAAACTGATCATAGGGCTGGTGAAGCAGCGTTCATCAGTTTCTGTGGCCACGGCATACTAGGGGACCAAACTGATCATATGGCTAGTGAAGCAGCGTTCATCAATTTCTGTGACCACGGCATACTAGGCGATGTGTGGCCAGTACAATGCCCAGCCGCCTTTATTTTACCCCCAACTAATGTCAGGTACCCATCAGAGATGGGTAGACTCAAGTCCAGGGGGAAAATCCTAGCCTCCACCATGTTTCGAGCCCAGGACCTTCGGATCGCCAGTCGAACGCGCTGCCAGCTCGGCCACCGTTCCCCACTTTAAAGGTTTATCAATTTCATTAATTTAATTATTAAAAGTTACAAAATATGTTTTTATTTGTTTATCAATTTCATTAATTTCATTATTAAAAGTGACAAAATATGTTTTTATTTGTTTATCAATTTCATTAATTTCATTATTAAAAGTTACAAAATATGTTTTTATTTGTTTATCAATTTCATTAATTTCATTATTAAAAGTTACAAAATATGTTTTTATTTGTTTATCATTTTCATTAATTTAATTATTAAAAGTTACAAAATATATTTTTATTTGTTTATCAATTTCATTAATTTCATTATTAAAAGTTACAAATATGTTTTTATTTGTTTATGCATCGTCCAAGTTATTGAATAGGAATGAGTTTAATATTGAACGTTAGATTTTTTTTAACAAAATTGTATCCTAAATATTTTATCTATGGACAGGACACAATGACATGACACAATGACAGGACACGATGACAGGACACTATGACAGGATATAATGACAAGACACAATGACAGGACACAATGACAGGACACAATGATAGGACACAATGACAGAGCTCACGTATATTTTATAATAAGATGACTTACTTTTGCCGTATCCAGATTTTTCTTGTCACTAGAAAAAACAAAAAATGAATTACAAAAACCAATCAGTTTTTTAACATGTCTATTAATGGCTAAAGTTATTAGCAAAATTAGTATTTTTTTAAACTATTATAAAGTAAACTAAGATCAAGTTGTACAAGATAGCATGAAAAATAAACGGTTTAAGTAAAACTATATTAACAATACATAGACAAAGTTGTTAGATCTAGCCTGGAAATCTATTTATAAAGCAGACTGTGTGTGTGTCCAACCCATCATTTTAGTTCATTTAAAGACACGTGATTTTATTGTCCCATATTATACCTTTGCAATTTCACTTCGGACATGTGTCTTTGCTAGCTAAGTAGTTAACGTATCGGACTGCTATACGGGCGACCCTGGGTTTGATTCTCCAGTTAGTCCATACCTTTTATTTTCTATTAAAAAAATTGTTCAATTTATATTACTGTTTAAAAAAAAGTTTGCAAATGTACTAGAAATACCGGGCAATCTAGATTTTTGTTCAATAAAAAGACTTCCCTTTTTTACGCGATTAAAATATTTATTTTTAAATTACTTTCCTAAAGTCTTCCGTGAAAAAAAAAATAATAAAAAATTATTAGATTTATAGCTTTCTGTTAATTGTAGTACATAACATTTTTATCTGTAGCATATGCAGGCCTGTTTTATTTCCCACCGGACAACGCCGGGCAATGTAACTTGTAAGCTATTTATTACGTTTTCATTATTTAAGTTAAAATATCTTTGTGTGACCAGTTGCAATATTATTTCAGTACCAATGTTAAAATATAAAATGGTCATTAAGTCAGGGGTCGGCTAACTTTTGATAATAGCGTGCCAAAGTATCATTTCTAATCCATCCAGCGTACCAACAGCTTAAAGGTCATACTGTTCTAGCAATCAATTTCTCGTCCAATAGGCCTGAATTGATTTTTTGGTGTCCTTTGCGTGCCATTTAAAATCGCCCTGCGTGCTAAGTCTGGCACGCGTACCACAGGTTGCCGACCCGTGATTAAGTGATTTGACATGACTCGGTATCTTGATTGATTACATCACTTTGCTTTTTACACAGCGCTTATCTTCCGCTCAAGGACTTTGTTTACTACATCTGATTGTTATTGGATGTGTGTATAGCCTATATGTGTGTATAGCCTATATGTGTGTATAGCCTATATGTGTGTATAGCCTATATGTGTGTATAGCCTATATGTATGTATAGCCTATATGTGTGTATAGCCTATATGTGTGTATAGCCTATATGTGTGTAACTGTGATACAATGATAAGAGATATCGCTTGATGTCTTCAGAATATAAATACACCACATCCCAATTTATTTCATATTTCTAAATAATAAACTTTGTTGATGCTATGTAAAAACACAATGTATTTATAATAATTATAACTATAGGCCTATACGTGGTAGGAGTGACTAATTGTTTTATAATTATAACTGTATACATTAGACGTGGGATTAGTAACTAATTGTTGTATAATTATAACTGTATACATTAGACGTGGGATTAGTAACTAATTGTTGTATAATTATAACTGTATACATTAGACGTGGGATTAGTAACTAATTGTTGTATAATTATAACTGTATACATTAGACGTGGGATTAGTAACTAATTGTTGTATAATTATAACTGTATACATTAGACGTGGGATTAGTAACTAATTGTTGTATAATTATAACTGTATACATTAGACGTGGGATTAGTAACTAATTGTTGTAGAATTATAACTGTATACATTAGACGTGGGATTAGTAACTAATTGTTGTATAATTATAACTGTATACATTAGACGTGGGATTAGTAACTAATTGTTGTATAATTATAACTGTATACATTAGACGTGGGATTAGTAACTAATTGTTGTAGAATTATAACTGTATACATTAGACGTGGGATTAGTAACTAATTGTTGTAGAATTATAACTGTATACATTAGACGTGGGATTAGTAACTAATTGTTGTAGAATTATAACTGTATACATTAGACGTGGGATAAGTAACTAATTGTTGTAGAATTATAACTGTATACATTAGACGTGGGATAAGTAACTAATTGTTGTATAATTATAACTGTACACATTAGACGTGGGATAAGTAACTAATTGTTGTATAATTTTCAAGGAGTCAAGTTTGAGCTATGTGGAAAAAAAACGCCAGTATTTTTGTCCCCGGTATGGCGGATGTCGATGAGTTTGCCAAACTCTGATTGGTTGGTATTTGAATTTACTCTGGAGAAAGTGAAGTCTGCTGCACATCTTATCTTCTAATTTACAGACTGCACATCTTATCTTATAATTGACAGACTCTAATTCTACGCAGATGATTGTTGCGTCTTATTCTTATCCAGGGTTTGAAATTGTATTAAAAGATTACATGATGTGCTGGTCACCCAATGCCCTTATATGGCTTGGATCAAAGAAATTGGTAAACGCTACTTCAGTAACCTGATGGACTAAACAGGGCCTTAAAGTCCCACTACAATAAGAAACAGTAATAAGCGTACATATCAACAACTAGAATTGAAATTATCACCTTGAGTTTAACTTGGAGAGTTGTGTTGCCATTGTATTCGAATGATTGAAATATGACTAAGAACACTGTTCACCTATATACAAAGAAATAGAACATAAAGACAAATATTCATACTCTGGATAATTAAGATTTGAAAGGTTCATTACAAATTTAATATTCACACTAATATAACAACATTAACAAAACCAATACGTGTAATTGACGAAATTTTATAACAATTTAATATATAGAATTGGACTTTGTTTAGTTTAATTTCAATAATATTGTTTCTATAAGGACTATTTAAATCTTTTAAAGAAGACAAATTCATTTAAATGATTTTTAAACATACAGTTTTGTACTAGGGCGTACAAACTTTCCATATTTGTTTTATAAACATAGCATACTACAAGATATTACATCTAACTAGATCTAATCATTTATTTCTTACCTCAACAAATTAAAAATTCTGGAAAATTGGTGAAAATAACATCAACAAACCATTGTATGATTAGGCGAAAAATGTATATATTGTTACAATGTGAATTCCATTGTGTCTGTTTATTACGTGAACACTGTGTTTGTTGATATAGAGTTATTGTAATCTATAAGTGATAACATTTTTTACAACAAAAATAACTCTGACATGAGCCTGAAATAAGATAACGAGATTATTTAATGGATTCATCCATCTTGCAATTGGAAAAACATCTGCTGACAACTTGTTTGATTTGCAAGTAAAACTAAAACTCTGCTTTCTAAACATAGGCATAACCTTTGACTTGTATAGATAATAATAATATGTGTGTTGTATTTGAATTGATATCATTTGCTGCGTAATAAGTTGATGCGGATAAACAGAACATGTCAAGCTTGACACTGGACGTAAAGTGTGATAAGTTACTTTATTGTGCAGTAACCGACCTATTTATATCTGCGTTTTTATGAAACCAATAGCAGGTTGAACGCCGTAACGTTTAGTTTCTAAATTTTAAATAAAATGTTTTTAATTTCTTTTTTTTTCTTTGTGTTCAATATGTTTGTTTCTAATTAGATTATTATTTTTTTTACACATAAATTTTTTTAAAATAAATGTATAAATACAATCTATATTTTAAGTAATATTTTATGTAGTATTTGTCATTAGTACAATAATAATTAGGAATTTTTAGTTTATATATCAAGATACATAATATGAATGAGTTTGTTTGTTAGGTTATTTGTTTGTTAATGGACTACTAATTAAACCGTTTGATCAATTTGAACAAACGTTACATGTATTTACTATAAAATTCCATTGAAAGATATTTATCGTGTAAGCTGCTACATTTGTTAATTTTAAATAAAGAAACGTAACCCTACAAAGCACACATAATATATAAATCTTACAGTTTTTCACGTTTGTATTTATTCAATTTCCTCCCTTTACGGTACAAGCTATCATATAATTAAAACTTATCATCGTAGTTCGGCGACAGAAAACCGAGACAAGCCTTGGATACAAATAGAATTAACTGGGAATGAGTTGCCTGAAAAGCAACAGTTCAACAACATTTGAAACCTTTTATAGTGGACTAGATCAGAGGTCAGCAACCTACTTCACGCGTGCCAGACTTGGCACGACGAATTCTTCTTCTTCTTCTTCTTCGTTCTCAAATGTTATGATTGGGAGGATTCAGACAACAAGTCCGATAGCTGTAATGAACTGCGCCGTGGCTGTCAGTTGCTCTAGTCCACCGAACAGTTTGTCGTTGAGGGTAGCCCCCAGGGGCCAAAAGGCTGACCGGGTAGAAAGATACAGAGGGCAGGTCTGAAGGACATGCTCCGCATTTTCGGGAGCTGTTTCGCAGGTGGGATCCTTGGCGAGGTTGGAGGGCTGAGGGAGGGGGCTAGGCGAGGTTGGAGGGCTGAGGGAGGGGGCTAGGCGAGGTTGGAGGGACTGGTGGGATCCTTGGCGAGGTTGGAGGGCCAAAGGAGGGGGCTAGGCGAGGCTGGAGGGACTGGTGGGATCCTTGGCGAGGTTGGAGGGCTGAGGGAGGGGGCTAGGCGAGGCTGGAGGGCTGAGGGAGGGGGCTAGGAGATGTTGGAGAGTAAGGCGGGTTCGAGGTGTATTAGTTTATCTAACGACAAAGTTTAGTATACATAAAATAAACCGTCTAAAACAGGGGTCTCCAAACTTTTCAGCCCGAGGGCCGCATTAACTATCAAACAGCAGCCCGCGGGCCAACTACACACTCGAGATCCCCCCCAAAAAAAAAAACAAAAAAAACAAAACATGGATGTTGTTTTTAATTATTTATGTAATATTACTGTATTTCGTTATTATTCAATAACACATTGGTGCACTACACTTGAACACCTGTATTAGTGGGAATGGTGAAATTGTTTCCAGGATGCCAAAATAGCAGACATTTCTGGCTTTAAATTTAATGTCCCTAACATCAACATTGACCTGAGATTATCATCGGACAAGTTTGTTCTCAAATAGTTCCTTACGTATTTCATTCTTGAAAATATTTGTTCACACAGGTATGTTGTTCCAAAGATTGAAAGGTACCTTAATGCATACTTTTTGATATTAGGAAAGTCTTCCTTGTGGCAAAACCTGGTAAAAGCCCATCAGTCCTTCTTTGAAATTATCCCTAAGGAGATCATTTGCTTGCAACGCAGTGACCTCCAGCTGCAGTTCATCTGGGCAACTGGCCACGCCTACTTCAAATGGGTTTTGAAACAGTCTCAGAAACCCGATTCTGAAACTGAGCTGGACGTCTTTGATGATCTCGCATGCAAATGTCCCAAATGACATGGGGAACTCAGCTGTTGCTTCAGCCATGTACTGTTGAAAGTGCGTCAAGTTGTTGGCCTGAACTTGTTCTAAAAACAAGACAAATTTGGACCTGAAGGCCTTTACGTGGGTTCATAGATCAGAAACTATTTTTTTCTCACCTTGTAGTTTTAGGTTCAGAAAATTTTAATGACTATTTATGTCTGCAGCAAAGGCCTATTTCCATGCCCACACTTATTCAAACAGTTATAGCTGTGGCTTGCCTTTACTTTCCAAGAACTCACCTTTTCCCTTTCTTAACTTAAATACTCTGCTCAGAACTTTCTCACAACTTAGCCATCTTACTGCTGTGTAATACGGTCAATCTTTCAATTCTGTGTCTGTATCTTTCAACATGTCTCTGAACTGTCTTTGACTGAGCCCACGTGACCTTATTAAATTGACTATCTTCACCACAGGATTCAGTTCACTGCTATTTGCCATGTATTTAGCACACAAAGCTTGATGGGGAATCATACAATGCAGGAACGTTGTTTGTGGAATTTTTTTTTGCCTTTCTTTATGCCACTCATGTTCTTTCCCCCATTAACAGTCAGGCAACTGAGGTAAGTCCAGTCCAAGTTATAATCAGTAAATGTTTTTTTCAACTCACTAAATATATCGTCTCCGGTAACAGTGTCAGACATGCTGTTTAGGGAAACCAGCTCTTGTGTTATGTTCATATCTTCATCCACATTTCTAATGAAGTCAAGCATTTGAGAGGTGGAACAGCTGTCCAGCGATTCATCCATTTGAATTGAAAAATGGCGAAACTTGCTTGCGTTTGATTCACAATATTTTCACCCATATCTGCAACACGGCGGGCATTTATATTTTCACCCAAAGCTACATTTTTAAATTGTTTTGACTTTTCTGGGCAAAGTTCTTCAGCCACCTCCAACAAACATTCCTTCACTAATTCACCATCTGTAAACGGTTTGCCATTTTTAGCCAGGACGTAAGCAACTTTATAACTGGCCTTAGTTATTCGTTTTCATTTGAGGATTTACTGAACAATGTCCTCTGAGATGTGAGTTGATTTTGTAATTTAGCTAATTTTTCTGCACGGACTTCACCCTCCAAATGTGCATATTTCTCCTGGTGTTTGCTTTGACGGCGCAGGTTGTATTATTTCATCACAGCCACAGTTTCGTTGGAAATCACACACAATGCTTTCTCGCCGGATCTGATGAAGAAGTATTTCATACTCAATTATTCTTGAAATTGCCGACATTCATCGACTGGCAAAATGTGATCAAAATAATCAAGTCTTGATCAAGCAGCAAACCTTTTAAGACTCCTACACTAAAATTTCAGTAAAGCCAAGTTGTGCTCTTAAAAAAATACAAGTTATAATAAACATGGTCTCTGTGACCTATTTATCCCCCCCCCCTTTTTTTGTGTTTTATCAACTTCATCCACTCGCACCTTTCCCCTTCCCCACCTCTTTTTTGTTGTTGCAAATACAATAGATCTAATTAAAAAAACAAAATACGAATGAATTATTGTTTTATTCTTGGAAACAAATGTCTTTGTTAATATATTTTCGAAATCTATTTAATTAGTAGGCCATCAATGCTTCGCGCCCATGGCTAATTTCATTGGTGCAACGAAGGAGTTATGTTACTATGTAACTTAGGCGGAAATTGACCTAAATCTACAGCGCGGAAATTTTAGACCGCTCTTAATTTCAAAGTAGTTTATTCATCATTATCATCTATCCTTTGGGTTCCTTGTGGAACATAGGACGTCTGTCAAAGCATGAAAGCATTTAGACATCTAATTTTCATTGGAGAATATGCACGGTCTCTTACAAGTCTTCTTGGTGGGAAGAAAAGGCGTGCATGCGTGGCCTTGAACTAGAAACCTTGTTCGCGTTTAATAAGTGTGCCCCATTTGAGAGTAGGGGAAATAACTTTTCATCCCCCCTCCTTGTCCCCCTTTATTCTATTTGCTTACCATTTGTCTCCCTTCAGCCTTTCTTACTTTACACTATTTGTCTTTCCTCCCAACTCGCATTGTTTTTGTCTCAACCCTTTGCAGTTGAAAAGTAGAAATAATAAGCAGCGAATAAGGTTTTGCATTGCAGTGATTTGTTGGAAAACATAATTTACGCACCAGTGAGCGCCTCAATTTTAATTCGGTAAAAACAACGACCACGTAAGTGGCGGCTGAACTTGGCAGGATACAGGTAAAATTCCGTAATTTTTGTCCTTAGATAAAAAGGACTCCACGGGCCGCATGAGAGGACCTCGGGGGCCGCAAGCGGCCCGCGGGCCGTAGTTTGGAGACCCCTGGTCTAAAATATAAAACTGCTAACCATACCAATGAGAAACTTGAACAACCCAGGTAGAACTAGTTCAATGCATCACCGTCAGATCAACTTACCTGACTAACACAAAACGTGACCTCACCTGTCATCGCCAGGTGACACAGATGTCATCGCCTGGTGACACAGATGTGACAGTATAAAATAAAACAGTAGACTAGTCATAGACCTTCCTAAAACAAAAGACCACTAAATAAAAACAAACAAAAAGTTGTCTAGAAAACTGAACAATCTTTTCACGTTAGATTTCACGAAGTCACTTGAGCTCTACTAAACATTTTTAGTAAGGTAAGAAAAATATCGATTTTTTACATTTCTATCCTGAAAGGGTGTAAAGATGTAAGTATTATATTATATTACATTCAAGACTCGACTATGCCTTTATTGTACCTATGTACTATGTGGCAAATAAAATATTGTTCATTGACTCAGACCGCAGACGAGCGTAGGACGCGATAATCTTTTAATCTTTATTAATCTTTATTGAAGGAGCGTCTGTGATGTGTTAAGATAAGATATTATAACTCAAATTTCATTCATGATATTTAACGAATAAAAAATGGAAAGAGTTAAATGTAGGAGATCTAACTGTTCATACTATCAATGAGTTTGATTTATTAAAATATTATATAATTAATGTTGCTAAGGTTTGTTGTTTAAATTATATTGTTAATGTTTGTTGTGTGAATGGTGTTGTTAATGTTTGTTGAGTGAATGATGTTGTTAACGTTTGATGTGTGAATAATGTTGTACATGTTTGTTGAGCGAATGATGTTGTTAACGTTTGATGTGTAAATGATGTTGTTAATATTTTGTGTGCTAATGATGTTGTTAATGTTTGATGTGTGAATGATGTTAATGATTTTTGTGTGAATGATGTTGTTAATGTTTGTGTGAAAGATGCTGTTAATGTTTGTGTGAATGATGTTGAAGGTACTTTGGATGATTTTCTTGTCAAAACTAAGTTAATAAAAATATATTGTCACGATCTAGACTAACATATTTTATTGTCTGTTTTTTTGTAAGATTTTTTTTTTGTTTTGTTTTAGAATCTAATGATATGGCTTTTTGCTAATCAATACAAGTTATTTAAATAGATTTTCAAAAAAAATGTGTAATTAAAAAAAAATAATGTTTTAGTATGTATTAATATCAGAGTCCGCATAATGTATAAACTATATCCTTTATGTTCTATGTTATTCATGCTAGATTATCTGTAGTTTATTAGTATAATCTATTGTTCTGTACACTTAGAATTAACCGTACAATTTTTAAAAAGCTTGAAATATTGTATTCAATTCTAAATTGCAGTGGTTTGATCAACATATATTTTATTATTACAGCAGTTTCCTAAAAGAAATATAATAAATGTTTGTTCACTGTACGTAATGTCTATTTATAGAATATGTTCTAATTATAAATGTTTTATTTTTAAATGTTCTACGGTTAATTACAAGGAATGAAATCGTGTACTCTACAGAGGGCAATAACTCTTACAGAGAAGCATATCAAGTGAAGTTAACTCGACGTAAATGGATTACCTTTTACAATTGCAGCTTAGGACATTAACAATTCTCATCGTAATTAGTTTGTTTTGCCAGGTTAAAGGTCAAACTTACAAAAGGTATGTCAACGAAAATACACACGAACCTGTGAAAGAATATAAACATTACTCAGATGTAATTAACTTAAATGTGTTAATGTGAAATACTGTCACTTGGTTTTCACGCGTAGACGAAAATAAACGATAAACTTTTATGAGCAAGGGTCAAAATTCAAAATGTAAGTGAAATAACAGGTCATATGTATGACAGTATAACTGACATCTGCAATTATAATGGACTTGTAATCCAACTATACACAATAAAATATTGTAAATTATGAATAATGGCACAAATCTCTAATTATCCCTCTTTCTATATCTAAGCTTATAAAATACTAGAAATAGCCAGTGGGAAACCACGGCTACTAGGAAGTTTTTCCCTATTTCTTAAGCTTTATCAACATTCGGTTAATCGACTTAGAATGAAAGGTATAATATAGTGTTTAGGAGACCAGTCTAGTCTTGGGTTGAAAAAAAAAATTATCACTGCGATGGCATTCTATGATGGTTTCTGAATTGATCCACTTCCCATCAAACTATTGATATCAGACTTTACAAACAGACTCGGTGCCAATGGCTTTGAATGACCGCAATCCTCCTAAAATAATTTTTTATGGTAGCTTTTCTAAACATTGTATTTTGCGACTGACAAGCGGCCCGATCTTTGTAAAGCTGATTGGCCCGTTTTCCTTCATGCTTTCAAGCGGAAACTTGGCACATAGACTTATTTCATTAAACAACAAATTCAGAATGGTCACATGAAAAGGACTCTTGGTGTGCGCTCGTTTGAATTTGTGGCGCCTTCACTGTGGAACGGCTTACCTGAAAACACTGAAAAACTCTGTTACAAAAAAGGAATTCAAGAAGAATTTAAAGACATTTCTTTTCAACTAAGTTGATCAAGTACACCTCCATTGGCAAAACACTTAGTTTAAAACTATTTTAGAATGCTATTGTCGTTTCGTTTTTATGAGCGCGCTGAGGATGTTTGCATTAGCATGGAGTGAGGCGCTATATAAATGACCAATTAATTAATTAATTAATTTCAGCCACAAACTGGGTTTTCCAGTTCCAGACAGATGGATGCACAGACAGATTTCCTAGAGCTTGTATTATATGGATATACTGTTGTGGTGTGTGAATGTAAAGTAAAGAAAATGAAATAATCGCTTATGTAGATCTATATGATTAAAAAAGTATATATTATCAAAATTATATAGAGCTAATCCTGTATATATGTAAAGACTCTACACTTCATATATATTTCATTTATCTGCATAGTGTTAGCTTTTATATTACAGACGCTCCTTCTATAAAGAAGATTATTGCGTCCTACGTTCATCCGTTGTCCCAGTCTAGTCTTGCATTTTTTTGTTGTTTTTTTAATCAGTGTTTTAAATGATGTTATGTTACTGGTTTTCCTGGTTTGTTCAGGCAACCCATTCCATTTTTTCTTTCATATGGGATAAGAAAAGTGTTTTGTCCTTATATTTATTTTAGCATTGTAACAGAATGTTATGTTATTGTGTAGTATTTCTAATTTAGAATGTAATGCCTTATGTATTACTACTACTTTACTCTTTGCCCTTCTGTCCTCTAGTGTTTCTAGGTTTAGTGATATAACTTTTAAGTTGTGAATATGCACTGGTAATGAACCTCACAACATTTTTCTGAGTTTTTTCTACTTTTATTTTTGTTGTTGTCGTTTATTTAGATTGTATATTGCTTTATATGTGTGTGTTACATATATGTGAAATTTTTAATACATTTTCAGTGAAAACAGAAGCTTGTTTAGATACAGACATTTATACCAAGACCAAGGCTACAGACTATCAGAGTCAACTCAAGAACATCGTCAGACTCAGTCAAGACAGAGATCTAGACAGACACAGTCACACAAAGGCCCTAGGCAGACGCAGTCAAACCAAGGCCAGCAGGGTTCTGTTTCAAGAAATGACTACGGGTCTACGGGAAGGTCCCAGTCAGACTTTCCGTACAGGAGACCCGGTGGGACCCCGAGTTCACAGACCAGAAGACCATTCGCGTCAATACTTCACAGTATTTATGAAAACGCAATGCCAGGAATGGATTCCTTAATTACAACTAGAACACCAGGCATGACCGTGGAAGAGATGGAGTCAATACTGAAAAGAATAGAGCCACATCTAGGACCCAAAGATAAAAACAGTATGCCTATATTCTTTAATATCTCTATATCTCTGCTACTATATCAGCTTAAAAACCTAACGTTTCTTTGTCGTTGGTCCACAGAACCCTAAGAACGTCTTTTGGCGGAACCTACATCTACATATCCCGTAGTCTGTTGGACCGTTGGGGGCGCCACAGATTATCTGTACACCAGCCTCCTCCATTCCTCCCGTCCCTCAGCTTTTCTCAATGCGTCGCACAGCTTTACTCCCGTCAACCCCCTGATGTTGTCCTCCCGTCTTTTATTTTGTCTTCCTCTCTTCCCCCTCCCCCTCTGGTGGCAATTTAGTTTTTTCATTTAAAGAAAGTCGACAAATTGGTTTTAAATCACTTAAGTGCGACAAATAGACAATGATTTTCACAACAAAGATTTTGGAATCGTCTAATCAACGACAAAGAAACTCCTATTTCTGAGTGTCTATTCAGTTCCAGACAACCATTCTATAGAGTTGTCTCTTACGTTCTTTTGCCAAGACTTTCTGCAGAGCACATAGAGTTGAATGGCGGCTAGGCTAGAACACGTTCATAATGTTAACAGTCCAGATTACTAACCGAAGTACCGATTTATTTCTCTAAAAAACGAACCTGCTCTTAAGTTCATGAAGTAACATGGAAGGGTGGGGCAAGGGGTAGTGGGCGCACAATGACCCCCTCCGAGGCAGGAAAACACCATTTAGTAGATTTCCAGCAGGCACATACATAAAACATTTTCCCGCCTGCAGAATTCCCCCCTTGGATCACTCGTGTATCTGCAATGTGGCCTGGAATTAGATTATAGACCTGGTCATCCAGGTACCGGGTATTGCGAGACGGGATTTGTTGCACACATTTCTTCCGCCACATCGAGTCTTGGTGGCTCTTGACTGTGCAATGATTCTCGGGCCTGAAACAAAAAACGTCTTCCATGCGTTAGTCCAGCGGTGTACTCTTAATGGGAGCGTATTGTTCGCCAGCTTTGAGATCTAGGGATACAGAAATAAACCGCGGTACTAGCCGGCTTCTCTTTCTAGGTTAATCATTTTAACCATTAGAAGAATGTTGCTTTTCTTAGACTTTTTCGGAACGTAATAATGAAAATTGACGTTGGCTAAAACGTAAAAACGTCTACTATATTAGAATTTATCTAATTGGTTTACATAGTACTAGTGATTAGATTTTCTCTAATTAGTTTACATAATACTAGTGATTAGATTTTCTCTAATTAGTTTACATAATACTAGTGATTAGATTTTCTCTAATTTGTTAACATAATAAGCTTACTAGTGCTTAGATTGTCTCTAATTTGTTAACATAATATTTCTCAATTGAAAAACCATCCACAATTGATTTCTTTATTTTTTTTAATTCAGACTCGGCAGACTACACAGGGTCAAGGATGATGTTATTGATACTGACTGAACAATGTAGTCGTCTGCTGAACAGCAGAAGTCCAAGGATGAGACAATTTTGTTTTCGGCTAAATAATAGATTCCCTACTCCATGACATAACTATTATATAGTATTTTAAACAATTTCCATTTTATAAAAATATCTACTTATCATGTTTTTCATTTGTACAAACACATAGTAAATCCACTTAAACACTTGAGCGTGATCAATATTTAGATTAACTTTGTCAATGTCACTGAACTATTTGTGTTACCAAATGTGTTTTTTTCTAATTTCTTCATTTTTTAAGGGTCAATAAAAAAAAACAGGATACAAAAGAAATATTCTATTTCTACCCGAGTTAATTTTTTTTAAATACTTTTTACTTGAATTTCCTTTATTTATGTTTCAAATTAAAACCAAGAGAATCATTGCCATTTGTTGTTGTTTTTAAATAGCACATTTAAGTTGGTTAAATATCATTCAGCTACTTACAACTTGAATTTTACAATACTATTTGTGAATGTCCCTTTATGTTATTTCTGTGTGTGTGTGTAAGATTTCAAAGGTTCACTATATATCTGCATGTTATTTCAAAGGTTCACTATATATCTGCATGTTATTTCAAAGGTTCACTATATATCTGCATGTTATTTCAAAGGTTCACTATATATCTGCATGTTATTTCAAAGGTTCACTATATATCTGCATGTTATTTCAAAGGTTCACTATATATCTGCATGTTATTTCAAAGGTTCACTATATATCTGCATGTTATTTCAAAGGTTCACTATATATCTGCATGTTATTTCAAAGGTTCACTATATATCTGCATGTTATTTCAAAGGTTCACTATATATCTGCATGTTATTCTCTCGGATATTTAGATTGACTCAATTTTATTTTTTGCACACAGCTATTAAATAACAGTATACTTGTAGACCATTTGAAACAAAATACAAGAACCGAAAAATTGCAGAAACTAGAAGTGTATGAAGGGACGATGGCGTAATCTCCCTTTGTAAAAGAAGGCCATTATAGCCTAGGCGATGCTTTTAAAGAGCAAGATGTTGCCCAGGTAGCAGGCCCTCTCTCTCCAGTCAGATGGTAATTCCTGGGGAAACAACTACAAGCTGATACAGCAAGGGACCATCTGCGTCGCAGGAGTTGCCAGGGAGATAACGTCTTTGCTGTAACACTGTCTTAACGACTGTTATGGTTTTACCCCCTCTTAACCTCTCAATTGACAGGTGTAGCCACGAGAGAGCGGAGGTTTGAGATCGGAGTTTCCCTCTCCTAGATGAGCTACCTATCAAGGTTTACGAGCCCCAACTGCCCGAAATTACTGATTTTAAGGCTCCTTCACCCCTTCTCATGTTAGTTGAAATATGATGCGCCAGATTGCATACAAGTCATTCGAGAAGGCCAGGAGTTGGACTTTGTTTAGCATGTAGTATGTTGTATATTTAATATTTTAGCAAAGAACATCTCTCTCAATGATGTCAACTAATTTAACACGCAACAAATTTTTAATTTTTCTGTCTCTATTTGTGTATATTGGTAACTCTGTGTTTAATGAAAAAAAAAAGACACTAGAGTATAACATGTTACTAATCTTTAGAAAAGAGTAGAAAAAGTCAACTACAGTATGATGGGGTGACTACAGTATGATGGGGTGACTACAGTATGATGGGGTGACTACAGTATGATGGGGTAACTCTCGTCCACTTTTAAACTTTGTTCCTATATAGCTTGAAGTAAATGTAACATTTACTCATAGCGCCACGTGCACCAAGAACCAATCACAACTGAGTTTACTCCAAATTTTGCCTCTTTAAATTGTGTGCTTTCAAGTAAAACAGAGTCAATGTCAACAATTTTGTATATCTAAGCAGACGGTGTTCTAGAAATAGTTGTGTAACGTTGGACGAAAGTTTATCAAGTTGTGGCTAACCCAACAAATCCCTCTCTTTCCACAATCCATTACTCCAATTACTTCACAGAAAACTGGTTTGTCCTCTTTTCAACATGAATCTATAGCGCTAATTCCAGTCAACC
>OX421499.1:10300223-10322723 GCA_949126835.1 Anisus vortex
TTGTACCTACATGTCATAGTCCAAGATTGTACCACCTACCTGTCATAGTCCAAGATTGTACCTACATGTCATAGTCCAAGATTGTACCTACATGTCATAGTCCAAGATTGTACCTACCTGTCATAGTCCAAGATTGTATCACCTACCTGTCATAGTCCAAGATTGTACCTACATGTCATAGTCCAAGATTGTACCTACATGTCATAGTCCCAGATTGTACCACCTACCTGTCATAGTCCAAGATTGTACCTACATGTCATAGTCCAAGATTGTACCTACATGTCATAGTCCAAGATTGTACCTACATGTCATAGTCCAAGATTGTACCTACCTGTCATAGTCCAAGATTGTACCACCTACCTGTCATAGTCCAAGATTGTACCTACATGTCATAGTCCAAGATTGTACCTACATGTCATAGTCCAAGATTGTACCACCTACCTGTCATAGTCCAAGATTGTACCTACATGTCATAGTCCAAGATTGTACCTACATGTCATAGTCCAAGATTGTACCACCTACCTGTCATAGTCCAAGATTGTACCTGCCTGTCATAGTCCAAGATTGTATCAACATGTCATAGTCCAAGATTGTACCTACCTGTCATAGTCCAAGATTGTACCTACATGTCATAGTCCAAGATTGTACCTACATGTCATAGTCCAAGATTGTACCTACATGTCATAGTCCAAGATTGTATCAACATGTCATAGTCCAAGATTGTACCTACATGTCATAGTCCAAGATTGTATCAACATGTCATAGTCCAAGATTGTACCTACATGTCATAGTCCAAGATTGTACCTACATGTCATAGTCCAAGATTGTACCTACATGTCATAGTCCAAGATTGTACCTACATGTCATAGTCCAAGATTGTACCTACATGTCATAGTCCAAGATTGTATCAACATGTCATAGTCCAAGATTGTACCTACATGTCATAGTCCAAGATTGTATCAACATGTCATAGTCCAAGATTGTACCTACATGTCATAGTCCAAGATTGTATCAACATGTCATAGTCCAAGATTGTACCTACATGTCATAGTCCAAGATTGTACCTACATGTCATAGTCCAAGATTGTACCTACATGTCATAGTCCAAGATTGTATCAACATGTCATAGTCCAAGATTGTACCTACATGTCATAGTCCAAGATTGTACCTACATGTCATAGTCCAAGATTGTACCTACATGTCATAGTCCAAGATTGTACCTACATGTCATAGTCCAAGATTGTACCTACATGTCATAGTCCAAGATTGTACCTACATGTCATAGTCCAAGATTGTACCTACATGTCATAGTCCAAGATTGTACCTACATGTCATAGTCCAAGATTGTATCAACATGTCATAGTCCAAGATTGTACCTACATGTCATAGTCCAAGATTGTACCTACATGTCATAGTCCAAGATTGTACCTACATGTCATAGTCCAAGATTGTACCTACATGTCATAGTCCAAGATTGTATCAACATGTCATAGTCCAAGATTGTACCTACCTGTCATAGTCCAAGATTGTATCAACATGTCATAGTCCAAGATTGTACCTACCTGTCATAGTCCAAGATTGTACCTACATGTCATAGTCCAAGATTGTACCTACCTGTCATAGTCCAAGATTGTATCAACATGTCATAGTCCAAGATTGTACCTACATGTCATAGTCCAAGATTGTACCTACCTGTCATAGTCCAAGATTGTACCTACATGTCAAAGTCCAAGATTGTACCTACATGTCATAGTCCAAGATTGTACCTACATGTCATAGTCCAAGATTGTACCTACATGTCATAGTCCAAGATTGTACCTACCTGTCATAGTCCAAGATTGTACCTTCATGTCATAGTCCAAGATTGTACCTACATGTCATAGTCCAAGATTGTATCAACCTGTCATAGTCCAAGATTGTACCTACATGTCATAGTCCAAGATTGTACCTACCTGTCATAGTCCAAGATTGTACCTACATGTCATAGTCTAAGATTGTACCTACATGTCATAGTCCAAGATTGTACCTACCTGTCATAGTCCAAGATTGTACCTACATGTCATAGTCCAATATTGTACCTACATGTCATAGTCCAAGATTGTATCAACATGTCATAGTCCAAGATTGTACCTACATGTCATAGTCCAAGATTGTATCAACATGTCATAGTCCAAGATTGTACCTACATGTCATAGTCCAAGATTGTACCTACATGTCATAGTCCAAGATTGTACCTACATGTCATAGTCCAAGATTGTACCTACATGTCATAGTCCAAGATTGTACCTACATGTCATAGTCCAAGATTGTATCAACATGTCATAGTCCAAGATTGTACCTACATGTCATAGTCCAAGATTGTATCAACATGTCATAGTCCAAGATTGTACCTACATGTCATAGTCCAAGATTGTATCAACATGTCATAGTCCAAGATTGTACCTACCTGTCATAGTCCAAGATTGTATCAACATGTCATAGTCCAAGATTGTACCTACATGTCATAGTCCAAGATTGTACCTACATGTCATAGTCCAAGATTGTACCTACATGTCATAGTCCAAGATTGTACCTACATGTCATAGTCCAAGATTGTACCTACATGTCATAGTCCAAGATTGTACCTACATGTCATAGTCCAAGATTGTATTAACATGTCATAGTCCAAGATTGTACCTACATGTCATAGTCCAAGATTGTACCTACATGTCATAGTCCAAGATTGTACCTACATGTCATAGTCCAAGATTGTACCTACATGTCATAGTCCAAGATTGTATCAACATGTCATAGTCCAAGATTGTACCTACCTGTCATAGTCCAAGATTGTATCAACATGTCATAGTCCAAGATTGTACCTACCTGTCATAGTCCAAGATTGTACCTACATGTCATAGTCCAAGACTGTACCTACCTGTCATAGTCCAAGATTGTATCAACATGTCATAGTCCAAGATTGTACCTACATGTCATAGTCCAAGATTGTACCTACCTGTCATAGTCCAAGATTGTACCTACATGTCAAAGTCCAAGATTGTACCTACATGTCATAGTCCAAGATTGTACCTACATGTCATAGTCCAAGATTGTACCTACATGTCATAGTCCAAGATTGTACCTACCTGTCATAGTCCAAGATTGTACCTACATGTCATAGTCCAAGATTGTACCTACATGTCATAGTCCAAGATTGTATCAACCTGTCATAGTCCAAGATTGTACCTACATGTCATAGTCCAAGATTGTACCTACCTGTCATAGTCCAAGATTGTACCTACATGTCATAGTCCAAGATTGTAACTACATGTCATAGTCCAAGATTGTACCTACCTGTCATAGTCCAAGATTGTACCTACATGTCATAGTCCAAGATTGTACCTACATGTCATAGTCCAAGATTGTACCACCTACCTGTCATAGTCCAAGATTGTACCTACATGTCATAGTCCAAGATTGTATCAACATGTCATAGTCCAAGATTGTACCTACCTGTCATAGTCCAAGATTGTACCTACATGTCATAGTCCAAGATTGTACCTACATGTCATAGTTTAAGATTGTACCTACATGTCATAGTCCAAGATTGTACCTACCTGTCATAGTCCAAGATTGTACCTACATGTCATAGTCCAAGATTGTACCTACCTGTCATAGTCCAAGATTGTACCTACATGTCATAGTCCAAGATTGTACCTACATGTCATAGTCCAAGATTGTACCTACCTGTCATAGTCCAAGATTGTACCTACATGTCATAGTCCAAGATTGTACCTACATGTCATAGTCCAAGATTGTACCTACCTGTCATAGTCCAAGATTGTACCTACATGTCATAGTCCAAGATTGTATCAACCTGTCATAGTCCAAGATTGTACCTACATGTCATAGTCCAAGATTGTACCTACATGTCATAGTCCAAGATTGTACCTACCTGTCATAGTCCAAGATTGTACCTACCTGTCATAGTCCAAGATTGTATCAACATGTCATAGTCCAAGATTGTACCTACATGTCATAGTCCAAGATTGTACCTACCTGTCATAGTTCAAGATTGTACCTACATGTCATAGTCCAAGATTGTACCTACATGTCATAGTCCAAGATTGTATCAACCTGTCATAGTCCAAGATTGTACCTACATGTCATAGTCCAAGATTGTACCTACATGTCATAGTCCAAGATTGTACCTACCTGTCATAGTCCAAGATTGTACCTACCTGTCATAGTCCAAGATTGTATCAACATGTCATAGTCCAAGATTGTACCTACCTGTCATAGTCCAAGATTGTATCTACCTGTCATAGTCCAAGATTGTACCTACATGTCATAGTCCAAGATTGTACCTACCTGGCATAGTCCAAGATTGTATCTACCTGTCATAGTCCAAGATTGTATCAACCTGTCATAGTCCAAGATTGTATCAACCTGTCATAGTCCAAGATTGTATCAACCTGTCATAGTCCAAGATTGTACCTACATGTCATAGTCCAAGATTGTACCTACCTGTCATAATCCAAGATTGTATTCAGTCTATGTGCAATGGTCAGCACAGTGCTCTCCTTAAATTCACTTCTGATGGTCTTTTGAATGAGCTCGTCCGTCTCAAAGTCCACAGCAGCCGTAGCCTCGTCCAACACCAAGATCTGGGTTTTCCTGAGTAAGGTTCTGGCCAGACATAACAGCTGTCGCTGACCAACACTGTCATGGGTCAATGAAAGTCACCCATTAAATTGTTAGAGTTTATAGAGTGTTTTAAGGCATTACTATTTGACGTGATTGAAATCGATGTTTTACAACTGTTACAAGTGTAACTTATTGATACAAGTCCACGATGAAAAGAGAGAATGAATTACTGGGCATGTAGATTTGTATTAAAAAAGCATACAATGTCTACTCCACTCCCCTCCTATTCTGTCTTTCTCTCAGTTTCTCTCATTCTGTCTCTCTATCTCTAGCTTTATGTTTATCACTTTCTCTCTCTCTCTCATATTTGTTTCAATCATGTTTTTTTTACTCTCTCACTTCCAGTTTATTTCTCTCCCTCTCTCTCTGCTTGCCTCTCTTTCTCTTCTTCTCTCTTTTTCTGCCTCTTAGTTTCTCTCTCCTTTACTCACCCTTTCATTTCATAGTCTCTTTCTCTCTTGTCCACTCTTTCATACTTTCTCTCTTATCTTTTTCACTCTCTCTTTGTCTCTACATTTCTCTTTCTCTTTTTATCTGTCTCCCTCGCTTTTTCTTACCCTCCTCTTTCTCTTCCATACTCTCTTTCTCTCTATCTTACCTTCTCTTTTGTTTTTCTCTCACTCTCACACACTCTCTCTCTCTCTCTCTCAATTGTACTATTACTATCAGTGTTTCTTCCTTTGCCTCATTAAATATTTCTCTCTCGCTCTCTCACTCTTTTTTGTAAGTTTTTACTATATACATAATATGTTTGTGTGTGGGTTTTTTAAACGTAGACTATATTTATATAAGACTTCTATAGTTCGTGATTTAATCAAAGTAACATAAACTAAGAACATTAACTGGGTAATGAAGAAAACTATCAAAATTACCTAAGGTTACTTCCCCCTTCTCCACATTCATAGTCCAAGCCTTGAGATAAACTTTTTACAAAGTTGTTCAAATATGCATGTTCCAGGGCCTCCCACAGCTGACTGTCAGTGTGCTTGTTGAAAGGGTCAAGGTTCATTCTCAAAGTTCCAGAGAATATAACTGGCTCCTGGTTATTTGATATAAAATTGTAAGTAACATAAAGTAACATAATGTGACATAAAGTGACAAGTACATACATGAAATGAAAATAATAAGTTGATTACCAAGGACTCGCCTTGTCCATTTGACCAAGTACAACTTTCAATGTGGCTAGACCCCTTTTAATTTGCTACATATTGCCATACGTTCGTTCTTTAAAAACATTATTGCTAAAGATTTCTTTCGAGTCCTTAACAAGAACAATGTTCTATGAATTTATCATCGCTTAGTCAAAGTTAATATATTTGGATATTTCTTCTTCTTCTTCTATTAGCCAGTCTGCAGAACTGATTGCTCTCTTGCAGTCAATGCCAAACTAACATATTTACATGTCTTTTTCAGTTGTTCAATACTGCTATATTATATTGTGTGTTGTTAAATGTAGTTTGAAAGGGGAGCAAGGTGTGTCTGAGGCCGGTCAGTTCAGGGCATTCAAGCAGGAAGTGGTCTACAGTTTCTTGTGGGCAGGGGCAATGTCTGCAGTTAGGTGGGTGAGTTGGGTTTATTCTATGTAGGTGTGTGTTGAGTGCTATATGTCCTGTTCTCAACTGGAATATAGTGCATTGTTCTGTGCGGGGGAGGAACTTTATGTTGTCTTGTTTATTGGGCTGATTCATTTCTCTGTACATTTTTCTTCCAGTTGTTCCCTGAGCCCATTGATTTAGCCATTCCTCCTTAAAGTTGCACACTGTGTTGTAGCTGACAGGTCTTTCAAGAACAAGTCCTTAACAAGAACAATGTTCTATGAATTTATCATCACTTAGTCAATATTAATATATTAATAAGTACTTTTTTTCAATTTCGATACTTGCTCGTGTATCTTTACTTTGCAGTATATATATATATATATATATATATATATATATATATATATATATATATATATATATATATATATATAGTTCGCTAGTTAATTAGTTCTTCAGATAGTTAAGCAGATAAACAGCCATTTTGTTTTTCTTTTATCAAATGATTCATAGATTAGTAAGTTAGCTAGATTATTTGTTATTTACTTATTGATGCAATGAGTTATTCTATTATATAATCCGCAAAATACATATTTTGTTAGCCAGCCAGCTAGTTAGTTAGTTGGTTAGCAAGTTAGTCAGTCTTTTATTAAATTAGTTAGTTAGCCAGTTAGCTATTTTGTTATCTAGTTAATTAGTTAGCTAGCTAGTTATTAAACTAGTTAGTTAATTAAGCAGTTAGTTTGTTAATAGTTTAGTTCAGTTTAAGCATTTCTATACATGCTCATCAAAGTTAAAAGAGTTACCTGTGGTAAAATAGTTAGTCTACTTCTTAAATCATGAAGTCCCATGTTGGCTACATTCTGACCATCAATGCATATCTTCCCACCTGTGGCTTCTATAATCCTAAACAATGCCACCGTCATGGAAGATTTACCTGCCCCTGTTCTGCCAACTATGCCAATCTGTAAACAAGAAGAGTTTGTCATAAATTTGATTTAATTTTTTTTTTACTTTGTAAATTTAGAAACTATGTGTTACATTATAAATACTCTAATTGCATATTGTTAATGGATAGTCATCATGAAATCCATATGTTGAGGAGATAATCTTTAAAAAATCAAACAAAAGTTTGTATGGATGCCAGAATTCTGGAGCAGACTGTAGAGGCAGTAAGACATGCCGTATAATAATCCTTTTTTTTTCTTTGCAAGGTGCTTGACTGTTTAACAAAAGAGAATTAGCCATTAAATGAAGGAAATGCAATGTCCAAAATTAACTAATCGGAACGGAATATTTTTAAATCCTTCATATTAACTTTGTAAAACTCTCTGGCTTTCTGGTTGGCTAAATCTCTTCGGAAGGCTAATTTATCCACTCCCTGTCTATAATGCTAAAACTCGGCACATGTATTTATTGGAAAAACTCATTAGTTGTTGTTAAATTATTTACTTGATATCTTCTTAACTCCTTTAACCTTAACTTTAAATATACATTTTCTCGTTACCTTTTCTCCACCTCGAATATGACAAGAAATATCTTTCAAGACAAGTTCAAGGCCGGGTCGATATCTTGTTTGATACCTGTCAAACTCCACTTGACCTTTCTGTGGCCAGTCTGGTTTCGGCCTTTGTCCAGGAATTATCCAGTCGGCCTGTTGTAAAGACAATGCAATTCAATTTGAACACTTATAAAGCTATCGGAATAAATTGATGTAAAGTAAACGATTAGATTTAAGTTAAAATAAGAATTACGTATAAAAGATACAAAGACAACTTTAGTCATGATTAAATTTTAGAAAGATATATATTGCAGACATGAGCAACTTGTGGAACGCGTTTCCATATTTCCAAATACTGTAAGTGGCACGGTTCAAGTGGGACATGGAACAATATATATATAATATATATATATATAACAATATTAAGCCCACAGCGACAATAATTCTTAATTTGTCTTATATAACAATATTAAGCCCAGAGCGACAATAATTCTTAATTTGTCTTATATATTATATCTTGTCATAAACACAGTCAAAACCAACGATCAAAGACACTGTTTAAAGCGAAGTTAAAGTTAGTTATGTACACGGTTATAAACACAGTTGAGGACATAAAGACACATATTACAGACACTGTCATAGATGCGAAACACCAAAAATCTGAGGGGTCAGCCTCAGGAGAATTTTCAAAATCTTCTGGCCATTAAGTTATTTAATGAATTCCCAAGGCCAGATACAGGCATGAAGAGTTTAGCATCATCGTCATGAAATTGTGTTGACTACGTGATGAGAAATGTAGAAGGAAATACCACTCTCCACTGGACCCTAGATGGCAAGAGGCAGACAGATCGGCCGAAATCAACCTTGTGAAAAATAAACAGAAACTGAGGGACAGCGGTCGTTTCTTTGGGAAAATCATTGTTTTCGCAGGTGATTGAGATAAGCGGGGAGACTTTAATGCTTCTCTTTGCACCTATGGCGTTTCGGGCAGTTAGTAAATCAAATGTGCGGCTATTGGCACTATAATAGACATAGCTTTAGACAAGATCATTGACACATTCAAAGATCCTGTCAAAGACACAGTGCAATACACTGCAATAAACAAAATTATAGACACATACATAAACAGAGATAAACTCATAGACACAGTTGTAGAGACAGCTAAATACACGCAATAGACTCCAACAAGTATTCCTTTACGTTAGACAATGTACAGAGTTGCGCGACAGTTAGCTAATGAAATAATGGACAACATAGGTTGGTACACTTAAGTAAATTGTTCAACAACACTCCGGCAACTCTAGTCCAGCTACTGACCTCTCTGGGAGTCTGGGTGTACTCTTTGATTCTTTCGACGGACACAATGTTGGTCTCCACTTCGCTCATCATGGTCACTAGAAATTCAAAAGCACTGGTCATCTGATTATAGAATTAAAAGATGGTCATTTAACAATAGAATTGAAAGACACTGGTCATCTGATTATAGAATTAAAAGATGGTTATTTAACAATAGAATTGAAAGACACTGGTCATCTGATTATAGAATTTAAAGATGGTTATTTAAAAATAGAATTGAAAGACACTGGTCATCTGATTATAGAATTTAAAGATGGTTATTTAACAATAGAATTGAAAGACACTGGTCATCTAATTATAGAATTAAAAGATGGTCATTTAACAATAGAATTGAAAGACACTGGTCATCTGATTATAGATCTAAAAGATGGTCATTTAACAATAGAATTGAAAGACACTGGTAATATGAGTACAGAGTTAAAAGATGGTCATTTAATAATAGAATTGAAAGACACTGGTAATATGAGTACAGAATTAAAAGATGGTCATTTAATAATAGAATTGAAAGACATTGATCGTCTGATTATAGAATTAAAAGATGGTCAGTTAACAATAGAATTGAAAGACACTGGTCATCTGATTATAGATCTAAAAGATGGTCATTTAACAATAGAATTGAAAGACACTGGTAATATGAGTACAGAATTAAAAGATGGTCATTTAATAATAGAATTGAAAGACACTGGTAATATGAGTACAGAATTAAAAGATGGTCATTTAATAATAGAATTGAAAGACATTGATCATCTGATTATAGAATTAAAAGATGGTCAGTTAACAATAGAATTAAAATACACTGGTCATCTGAATATAGAATTAAAAGATGGTCATTTAACAAAAGAATTGGTCATATAAAATGCAATCGAACTTATATTAGTTAACTGTCAATCTAAATTAAAGAGCAGTAGTCCTCTCAACATTTAATGATAAATGGCAGTGGTCATTTCACAATATAATGATAAATGGCAGTGGTCATCTCACAATATAATGATAAATGGCAGTGGTCATCTCACAATATAATGATAAGTGGCAGTGGTCATCTCACAATATAATGATAAATGGCAGTGGTCATCTCACAATATAATGATAAATGGCAGTGGTCATCTCACAATATAATGATAAATGGCAGTGGTCATCTCACAATATAATGATAAGTGGCAGTGGTCATCTAACAGTAGAATTAAAAGGACTGAGTTAATATATTTATAGAATAAACATGACTGTAGTCACCTAGTATAAAACGATTGGTCTACAAGCGATACATAAATGGTCACTAGTCAGTTAACTCTATAATGACCGGATTAGTTTTTTTTAATGCACAGAAGAATAGTTTTGACTAAGTGGTTTTCTTTTATTGTCATTTACCTTGTTACAACAAGTTTTACATTATTAAATTTCTTTTTTAAGTTGCACTTATTTTAACTGAATATTTTGTAATTAATATTTCTGGGTCTAAAGGTACTTTTTGGGCTGTTACTTTAAATAGTTCCATGAACATTTCATGTAAATGACCAAAAAAAATATAATTTGTTATTTCAAAATTTATCCAGACAAAATGGAGCTAATGCTATTAATGGGTGTTGATTTTAAAAAGTACTGTAAAAGAGACTTGAAAATGTTAAACTTTAATAAGTGATGCCAGTTGAGAAAGAGACTTGAAAATGTTAAACTTTAATAAGTGATGCCAGTTGAGAAAGAGACTTGAAAATGTTAAACTTTAATAAGTGATGCCAGTTGAGAAAGAGACTTGAAAATGTTAAACTTGAATAAGTGATGCCAGTTGAGAAAGAGACTTGAAAATGTTAAACTTGAATAAGTGATGCCAGTTGAGAAAGAGACTTGAAAATGTTAAACTTGAATAAGTGATGCCAGTTGAGAAAGAGACTTGAAAATGTTAAACTTGAATAAGTGATGCCAGTTGAGAAAGAGACTTGAAAATGTTAAACTTGAATAAGTGATGCCAGTTGAGAAAGAGACTTGAAAATGTTAAACTTGAATAAGTGATGCCAGTTGAGAAAGAGACTTGAAAATGTTAAACTTGAATAAGTGATGCCAGTTGAGAAAGAGACTTGAAAATGTTAAACTTGAATAAGTGATGCCAGTTGAGAAAGAGACTTGAAAATTTTAAACTTGAATAAGTGATGCCAGTTGAGAAAGAGACTTGAAAATGTTAAACTTGAATAAGTGATGCCAGTTGAGAAAGAGACTTGAAAATGTTTAACTTGAATAAGTGATGCCAGTTGAGAAAGTGTCTCTTATTTTTTCCATTTGTATGTGTGAGTGTAATTGTGTGTGAGTGTGTGTGTCTCTGTGTTAGTATGTGCGTCTATGTGAGTGTGCCATCTGTCAGTGGACCTACCTGTGTGGCGTATGACACTGACAAGCCGACAATGCCAGTGTCAATGTCCGTACTGGCCACGGCAAATATGGCAGCAGCTAAAACCACGAGATTGCCCAATAGTTGCAGACGGAAACTTAACCACCTGCCACGGATTTAAAAAAAACGATTTATATCCATCTTTAGATGTACAACAACTAAATAATTAAACTATTGAACTAAAACATTCAAAGCAAGTGTACATATAACATTTCAAAAACTCATTTAGTAAGTTATATTTCGACACATGTAAAATGTTTTTAAATGTTAAGCTGGAGATTTCTCCATCCCCCCCCCCTCCCCTTCGGCTTCCCTTACCTCCTTTCCTTTTCCACATATGTGAAATTATGTCATCACGACTTTTGTTTTTAATGTTTGATTGTAGTTCTTTCCCCTGTTCTCTACTTTATGAAGTGATAACGTTAGTTGCTCAGTTTTTAGATAGAGCTAAAATTCATCATGTAACTGTCATTGTAGGTAATTGTGACTGTCATTGTAGCTAATTGTAACAGTCATTGTAGCTAATTATAACAGACATTGTAGCTAATTATAACAGACATTGTAGCTAATTATAACAGACATTGTAGCTAATTGTAACAGTCATTGTAGCTAATTGTAACAGTCATTATAGCTAATTATAACAGACATTGTAGCTAATTGTAACAATTATTGTAGCTAATTGTAACTGCCATTGTAGCTAATTGTAACAGTCATTGTAGCTAATTGTAACTGCCGTTATAGCTAATTGTAACAGTCATTGTAGAATTGTGTGTTGTCAATAAAACTTACTGCGTGTGAAAACGTATGGCGTTGGTTTATTGAGTCATAGAATTGCCACAGCTAGATTAAAGAACATCCGACTAACCCTAGACGATGTTTGTGACAATTTATCATTTAATTTGAATGGAGATATAACATGTAAATTAACTGTAAATAGAACATTTCGAATGCTATTTTTCTATATATTTAAAATGATAAAAGTAGGCCTAGACTTATGTTATGTATTATTTACACATATTTAAAATGTTATAGTTATATGCCAACTTATGTTATATTTTCAGAAATTGAAAATGATATAGGTACACTTTTGTTATAATGGCACATATTTACAATGTTATAACCATAGACTATAATATACATGGACCGCTTGCTTTAGTAGCCTATTTCTGCTATATGATGACTCGAAACACTGATTTTTGAATTCCCGATTCTAAATAAAGTAGTTGCTATAAAGTAGTTTCTATACTAGTTCCGTTTTATTTAATCGCTATGATTTTCTGAAGTAAAATACAACATTTATAGATCAGTGTTGTTTGCGCACGGAAAAAGAATATAAGCTCTAACAAGAAAACCATAAAAACGAAGTTTTCATTATACTCCCTTTATTTGCAAACTAAGTTTACCATCATGTAATTAAATACTTGATTGACTACTAGAAATGAAACGTACAGAAAAATATCTGTGTCGCAAATCTCAAAAATATCTCCTTACTCCGTATGAATTGTTCTAAAAATAATCTTAGCGCATAATTTTTTTTTCTAGCTTTGCGCCGAAAAAGTATAAAAAGTTGCACAGGCATTTTTAACGCGAAATCAAAATATTTCTTATACTTTCCTTTTAAGAAATGAATATTGTCATAAGTGTAGTATTATTAAGTCGTTTTAACTGAAAATTTGATAGGATGTATTGTCAGGCGCCACAAATTTGCTGTCCAAATTTCAGCTCGATCGGACCACGGGAAGTGGTCGAAAAATCGAAGCCAATTTTTGCACCACGCATGATTGCAGACAGACAGACAGAAAATGCAACTTAAAATAAAGGGAGTAAAAAGAAAAACATAAAAACGAAGTTTTCATTATACTCCCTTTATTTACAAACTAAGTTTACCATCATGTAATTAAACAATTGATTGACTACTGCAAATGAAACGTACAGAAAAAAATATCTGTGTCGCAAATCTCAAAAATATCTCCTTACTCTGTATGAATTGTTCTAAAAATAATCTTAGCGCATTTTTTTTTCTAGCTTTGCGCCGAAAAAGTATTAAAAGTTTCACAGGCATTTTTAACGCGAAATCAAAATATTTCTTATACTTTCCTTTTAAGAAATGAATATTGTCATAAGTGTAGTATTATTAAGTTGTTTTAACTGAAAATTTGATAGGATGTATTGTTGGGCGCCACAAATTTGCTGTCCAAATTTCAGCTCGATCGGACCACGGGAAGTGGTCGAAAAATCGAAGCCAATTTTTGCACCATTGACGATTGCAGACATTGCAACTTAAAATAAAGGGAGTAAAAAGAGAGCAAGCGGTCCATCTTTTTATAGTCAGCAATGATAATAGAAATAATAGTCGAACAAGTATTCATTTAAAGTCGAAAAAATGCCATTTAATAAAACGGAACTTGTATCGCAACTACTTTATTTAGAATCGGGAATTACAAAACAAGAAGATAAGAGCAGAAAAAACTAAAGCAAGCGGTCCATGTATATTATAGTCTATGGTTATAACAATACTTATGTTATATTTTCACATATTTAAAATGTTATAACTCCACTTTTTTTTTATGTCAAATATATCTTAATAATTTTATAACTACGCTTATTTAGAGTTTTTCTTTTTTTCTATGTTTAATAGATCGTTGAACAACTTACGTGCTGGTAGCGATCCCTGCAAAGTAAAACTTAAAGTTGTGATCAACTCGAGATCTAGACTCTCGCATGAACCTGGACTGCGCGCCGTAGGCACGAATAGATGCCGTGCCGCTCAGCGTCTCTGAGAAGTGGGTGTAGATTGGAGACCGCGTGATGGAGTCCAGACGGCGCAACTGTCTGCACGTGGGGATATACGCCATCTGATTGGATAGGAACATTAGTACATTGTGTAATTATATAACAATATGTTATGATAATAAGACAACTATTTCCACAATACACGCCGTTATGGTCTGGGGTAAGGAATCGTCTTTACAGGTGCGACACATAACTACTGTTTACCATAACTGTTACAATTAGCTAAAAACACAGAAAACTTGGTCTAAGAGATATCTGACAGACAACTTGGTAAAAAAATATCTTACAGACAATGTGGTCTGATCTGACAAACTACTTGCTCTTAGAGATATCTGACAGACAATTTGGTCAAAGAGATATATGTCGTCGGCATCCGTCCGTCTCCAAGAGACGATGGTGTAGCTTCACGGCAAAGGTGACCAGCTGCACCGCTGAGAATGGCTGTGGAGGCCAACTCGGGAGTGGCAATCCCTGCCGCACTTCAGGCATTTGAAGGTGGATGGCTGTTGTAAAGGAACCTTCCGCCTCGCTCTTTTCTGGATGGCAGCTTCCATGCGCCCAGTTTCTGCGCGGGATGTGCCAAGCCTGACTGCGAGCCTCCAGGTTGGTCGGTCAGAAGCTTGGCATTCCCATGTGTCAAGGTCAATTGAGCTCTCGTTCAGGTCTCTTTTGCAAAGGTCCTTGAATCGCAGTTTTGGGCGCCCTATCTTCCGGTGGCCTTCGACCAGTTCTTCATAGAGGAGGTCTTTAGGAATGCGACCTGCATTCATCCTTTTCACATGGCCGAGCCACCTGAGGCGTTTCTCACCGAGCACAGCGTGAAGGCTGCTCATGTTGGCTCTCCCCAGCACCTCTGTGTTGGAGACCCTATCCTGCCACTTGATCTGCAGTATTCTCCGTAGGCACCTCATATGGAAGCTGTTGAGTTTCTTCTCGTGCCTCGCGTAGGTGGTCCATGACTCACAGCCATACAGGAGAGTGCTGAGTACGCAGGCGTGGTAGACGCGCAGTCTGGTCCTCTCGGTGAGGCTGGAGTTGTCCCACACTCGCTGTTTTAGTTGGGCCATGACTGTGGCTGCCCTGGCAATCCTGCTGTTGATCTCCAAGTCGATGGACTGTGAACTCGAGATAATGGACCCGAGGTATGTGAAGCTCTCGACAACCTCCAAGGTGTGTCCATCGATGACGATGTTTGGAGGGGTCTCCGTGCCCTGAGCCATGACGTTAGTCTTTTTCAGGCTTACAGTCAGGCCGAACTCCTTGCATGCATGAGAGAAGCAAGTGACGAGCTGCTGGAGTCCGTCTTCGGTGTGTGATGTCAAGGCTGCATCATCAGCGAAGAGCATCTCTCGAATGAGGACCTTTTTGACTTTGGTCTTGGCACGAAGAGGCGCTATGTTGTAGAGCTTGCCATCAGACCTGGTGTGAATGAAAACACCTTCGCTGCAGTCCTTGAAGGCGTGTTGGAGGAGCATGGAGAAAAAGATGCCGAATAGTGTAGGCGCGAGGACGCAGCCCTGCTTTACTCCGCTGCTGACTGGGAATTCCTTGGAGGTTGCGCCATTGTAGCAGACAGTGCTGTGCATGTTGTCGTGGAAGGACCTGACCACCGCAAGCAGGTGTGGGGGACATCCGATCTTCTGCAGCAAGCTGAATAGTCCGCCTCGGCTGACCAGATCAAATGCCTTTGTGAGGTCGATGAAGGCTATATAGAGTGGCATCTGCTGTTCCTGACACTTCTCCTGGAGCTGGCGTAGTGAGAAGATCATGTCAGCCGTTGATCGACCAGCCCTGAAGCCACACTGTGACTCTGGGTAGATGCGTGAAGCGAGGGTCTGCAGGCGGTTAAGGATGACGCGGGCGTACGCTTTACCAACGATACTGAGGAGGGAGATGCCCCGATAGTTGTTACAGTCACTCCTGTCACCTTTGTTTTTGTACAAAGTGATGATGTTAGCGTCTCTCATATCTTGTGGAATGTAACCCTGTTCCCAGCAAAGGCATAGGAGGTCGTGAAGTTGCTGTAGCAGGGCTGGTTTCCCGCACTTTAGTACTTCTGGTGGGATTCCGTCGCTCCCAGGTGCTTTACCGCAGGCGAGACGGTCGATGGCCTTGCTGAGCTCATCCAAAGTGGGTGGAGTGTCAAGCTCCTCCATGACCGGCAGGTCTGATATCGCTCTGAGAGCGGAGTCTGTTACAGTGTTCTGCGTTGCGTACAGTTCGAGGTAATGCTCTACCCACCTCTGCATCTGCCTTTCCGGATCGGTGATAACCTCGCCTGTTTTGGACTTGAGGGGGGCTGTCTTAGAGGGGGTTGGACCTATTGCCTTCTTGATGCCCTCGTACATCCCTCTTGCGTTGCCTGTATCGGCAGCTGTCTGAATGCTGTCACAGATATTCAGCCAGTAGGTGTTGGCACAATGACGGGCAGTCTGCTGGGCTTTGCTCCTGGCAGTCCGTAGAGCTTGTAGTGTGCTGGGGCTAGGCTTAGCCTTGTAGGCCAGAAGGGCTTTCCTCTTAGCCTCTGTCACGGGTTCCATTTCCTCCCAATGGGCCTCGTACCAGTCAGCATTCTTCCGCTCTTTCTTCCCGTAAACAGTGATGGCTGCGTTGTACATGGCGTCGCGGAGGCGTGGCCACTTGGAGTTGATGGTGTCATCAGCTGTTTCCACTTTGAGGGCGCCGTCGAGTATGCTAATGAGCTGTTGGGTTTTCTCGGGGTTTCTGACACAGCTGGTGTTGATGCGTGGGCGGCCCTTCTTCTTTGAGTGGTGCAACTTCTTCGGCGTTAGGCGCACCTTGCTCGCCACGAGGGCGTGGTCCGTGTCGCAGTCTGCACTATGGTAACTACGTGTGAGGAGGACGCTGCCAATGTCCACTCTTCTAGTTAGGACAAGATCAAGTTGATGCCAGTGGTGAGAGCGAGGGTGTCTCCACGACACCTGGTGTATTTCTTTGCACTTGAAGTAGGTGTTGGTCACGCACAGACCGTGATGGCACGAGAGCTCAAGCAGTCTCTGACCATTTTCATTTATATTTCCCCTTCCAAAGTTTCCGAGGCATGTGGGCCAGGCTTTCTGGTCAGCTCCTACTCTTGCATTGAAGTCTCCAAGAAGGTAAAGGCTCTCAGTGCTGGATATCCTGGATATCGCTTCATCCAGGGCTTGGTAGAACTGATCTTTATCCTCATCGGTAGAGTGGAGGGTTGGGGCGTACACACTGAAGATATTGACTGGGCCAGAAGATGTTGACAATCGGAGGGAGAGTAGTCTATCTGTGCCTGTTGTGGGAGGCTCTGTGGAGCTGACAAGCGTGTTTCTCACAGCAAAGCCGACTCCGTGCTGTCTTGGTTGGTCCGTAGGCTTCCCTTGCCAATAAAAGGTGTAGTTGGCTTCCCTGATGGTACCGTTGATTAAACTTGATTAAAATGATATCTGACAGAAAACTTGCTCGAAGAAATATCTGACAGACATCTTGCTCGAAGAGATATCTGACAGACAAATTGGTCTAAGAGATATCTGACAGACAACTTAGTCTAAGAGATATATGACAGACAACTTGGTCTAAAAGATATCTGACAGACAACTTGGTCTAAGAGATATCTGACAGACAACTTGGTCTAAAAGATATCTGACAGACAACTTGGTCTAAGAGATATCTGACAGACAACTTGATATCACACATATAACCCGTACAAATAGATATTTGACAGAGCTTTCTTTAAACGAGAAATATCTATTAGAGAACATTTGGTCGAAGAGAAGTCCTAAAATAAAATTTTGGCCATACAACTGACAGAAAACAATTGGTCAAACAGACAGTAAAACATGATCTGCGCTATATACAAAATAAACCTTCTGAAATAAAATTTAATGTTGAGGCATTATGCTAATTAAAACTAATTGATTTGTAAACAGTGACTTGCGTTAAAAGAATCGATATAACGGCCAAAGGCCGAGCCTCCATTAATGGCATGTTATTGACGAAGCCCTATTTAGAACGAACAAATATCATCTGCTCCTATTTTAGTCAAAAAATTATTTGTTTTTGTCTTTGTTCTTTGTTTAACAGCCATTTTTCTGACGTCAAATGCCATCAAAGTTTAAGGTCATTAAACTTGATGTCAGTTATAATGGATGTGGTCGGCTGCATATTATAACGTTCATGAAATATTTAGATGTCTGATATATAGTTATTAAGCTGTCGGATAAAATATTAGAACCGCTATATCTCAAATGGAAATAGTTTCATAAAGTTAGGAAAGAGATGTGGTGTTGGCTACTGTTGTCTGCCATCACAATCATGCGTCACATGACGTTATTCCATCATGCCCGGTGCCCATACGGGGATGTGGCTGTGATGTTCGAGGGCAGAACATGGCAGCAGGCCAAAGTCCTCGTCGACTTGGTCACCTCTGAACATCCTGGTGCGACATGGTTCTATTTCAACATGGATAACCAATCGCTAAGAAAATCATTTCAAGATCTGTCGCTGGCGAAAACCCGCCTCGATTTTGTACTTCTGCTCACGGACGACGAGACTCTGCCTGTAACCGTGTTAGATCACGTGATGAGCACGCCGGATTTTCATTGGACGGCGCTCGCACACGTGACAGAATGGTTCATCCTGACGACCAATAGGATTGTAAACGTTCATCTAAAACGGTCGTCAAAGAATATCCCAGATTTCCTGACCGTGGTATCTCCATCGAATAACCAGAACATTTCCGTGCATCAGAAATCTAGAACTGAAACTCTTCACGAAGTCCTAACACTATACTTCAGATATCCTGACGCAAATATATCTGAAGATGTCAATATAGGATCAAGAGTAAAACCACTTAACTACAACGATGCATTATCTTCAAATTTTAAGTATCTTTACTTCACAACTATAAATAGCAACTGTGAACAAGTCTTGAATTCTACATTCTATCAAGAAATTCCCGATCGTGTTAGACATTACGGAAAGCTTTACTTGAAACAAAAGAGATCAATCCTTGAAGACGTCCGTTTAAAGGTGTCGCTGTTCGTCTATCCCGTGGGTCAAGACAACCTGGTGATGGAACGGAAAGTGGGCAATCGGACATACCTGGATGGCTACTACGTCAGCATACTGCAAATATTCGCCGAGAGCCTGGGCTTCACGTATGACGTTGTCAAGGTCAATGACTCTGGATACTACGGTAGCGTTGATCGAACCGGAAATTACACTGGCATTGTAGGTATGTGTCGTTATTTTTTAATTCAATGTGTTTTTTTGTTTATGAAACAGTAACTGTTTAAAGTTGCTTTTATCTGATCTACATGTATTCAATGTACAAACTGCTTGAGCTTATTTAAATCTATTTATCATTTCTGGATTGATTCAAATTAAATTTAGGCCTAATAATATATATACATATATATATATATATGTAATACATAACAATGTAATAACATACATATATCGTTTACTTTTTGCTGTTATTTTGTTCTTTTTGTTCACTGATTTTTACCTTCTCATGAATACTATTTAGTTTTTCTTAAACGTAATAAATATTATAATGAAATAAATATTACAATTAAATAAATATTATAATGAAATAAATATTATAATGAAATACAAAACATCCATGTTTGTGTTATCTTACATTTGTGTACTTATCCTACCAGTTCTTTATTCCTCTGTCCATTCATTCACCAACCCATCAATACATTCATCTATAAATCCAACTATTTATACACCAAGCAATCAACTTATCCACAATCCAATATCAATTCATCAAACAATCCAAAGAGTCATCTATTATCCATGTATCCATTCAGCCCACCCATCCTTTTCAATGTCCCAACCATAGATACACATCTCATCCATTTATGAATCCATCTATTCGCTCTATCTATCTAACTCAATATTATTTCACCCATCCACCATCCATTCATTTGTCCACTCATCCACTGAGCTCATTAAACACTCAATTCATCAATCAACCTATTCCTCCTTTCATCCATACGTCCATTCCCCAGACACCAAAACAAACCACCCTACTGCATTATTATCAGGGTTTGAACTCTAGATCTTTTAATGGTCACGCCAAGACGCCCCTCTCTGTCGCAGATGACCATGTCGTAATTAAAATTGAACCCTTTGCACTTATAAGTGAAACCGCCATTTTATATTTGACCACAACTAATGTTTACAGGTCATTTGGCTAGGCGTGAGGCGGCCTTCTCTGTAATTCCACTCACCATGACGGAGTGGCGACTTAAGGTGATTGACTTCATATTCGTTTCCCTGACATCGGAATACAGCAAGATCATGTACAAACTGCCAGAACCCGGTTCCGCTTTGGACACGACCTACTTCGATATCATCCAATCAGATTTGGTCCTCACCTTCCTATTGGCGCCACTTGTTATAATGGTTTTGATTGGTGCATACCTTCACGTGGTAACTAGGTCATGCACTTCAGCCTATCCGGAGCCATGTTCTATGTCTGCTCTGAAGTAAGTCTGTGGTTTGTCTCTTCTTCGTCTTCGTTTTCAATAATAGTATGTCCGAAGATGTTATAAGTCCAATACTTGTGATGAACTGTGCAGTGACTGTGAAGTGTTCAAATTCACCATATAGTTTGCCTGTTAGGCAATTTTCTGTTGGCCATGAATTTGAATGGTAGACATGGTACAGGAAGCAGGTCCGAAGCACACGCTCTGCTTTTTCTGACGCTGTCTCTGATTTGTAGTTTTCAGAACAAGGTAGTGTTGCTTAACCCTGTTATGTCATGTCCTTAGTCTGAAGATAATTTGTTGGTGTTGTCCAAAAAGCTTGTGGTGTGATTTGGATAATTCTCTCGTAATGAAATTAATACAAAAGTATCTAAATTGAAGAGTTTTGATTACACTGAATTTTAAAGTAACATAAAATTTAACTAAAACTAGAATACTAGAGAAAATGCAATTGGTAGAAACCAAACAATACAAAATTATAAGTCTGCATTCAAGAGCAAATGATCATTTATCCTTCTGATTCCTTTAGAAACATAAACCCTAAGTCCACGCACGCCTCCCTCCACGGTGTCCCCTCCAGCCTCTTAATTTCATTTCAAAGTTTTGACTGCACCCTTGGTTTTCCCACATACTGCATTGCCATGTCTTCTTTGGGCGCCCTCAGCGCAGTTAGCCTTGGAGGTTCCAGTCTATGGCCTGTCCGTTTCTAATGGTAAGGCCTATCCATCCCCGACTTTCTCTGAAAGATTCAGCAGCCCAATTGTGTGTTTTTCTTTTGGTTGCATATCATATCAGCCGTAATTTGTGATTTCAACACATTATTGAAACCGTGAATAGCTAAGTGCAAATATATTTATTTAAATTCAAATCAGAAATTGCTTTATAAGATTTATATTTTAAGCTTAAAGACCAATATCGCTAGTTTAATGTGTGTGTTGATATTTTATTTTAATCAATAGGAGACTCCATTCATACCCAGATCACTTCTGTTTCGAGACTCAGCGCTACGCCAGCCAATCAGGTCGCGTCCTCAAAGCCACGTGGGGCGTGTTCTGGCTGATCCTCAGCTCCGCCTACTGCGCCTATCTGACCACGAGTTTTGCTGTCAAGTCGAAAGAGCTGCGGATCGACTCCCTGGAGGCGCTGGCCAAAGTCCAGGACTACGACATCGGCGTCAACGGCGGGATGAGCATCTTCATATCCCAGCTTAAAGAGGACGCCCCTGATCCCGCCAACAGGGCCTTGAGTAGAATACTTCATCGGTTCAACCAGACCAACCCAATGACCTTCAGCGATAATGCCACGTATCATCTAAAACGAGTCCGCCAAGGAAAGTACGTGTTTGTCACACTCGGCCCTCTACCCGGCATCACGGACAGCGAATTCCAAAATCCCGATCCTTTACTTCGTACGTATGTTCTTCCACACTCCGGTGAAAAATTGTACATGGGAATCGTCAACGATGCCTTCTTCAAAGACGAACTCTACCAGTACATACTGAGTGTGATGGCGTCGGGTCTGAGTGGCAAATTAAAGCAGGACATTTTCAAGACGCCGGCAGTGGTCAAGGATACGCTGGTCAGTGAAGAGACGCCGGTCAACGTGAAGAGAATCGAACTCATTCTCTACACGGTGCTGGCCTGTCTCGTTGTTTCTGTTGGTTGCCTGGTGATTGAATGTGTGATGGCCAAAGCCATGATAGAAGACGCCAGAACAAATAGCTAGACCAATAATCTTCAGTGATAGAACAGGGTGTGTGGAACT
>OX421499.1:10327723-10390223 GCA_949126835.1 Anisus vortex
TAGCAGCATTGATTATATACATAAATAGAGATTTAGTAAATAAACATATAGCAGCATTGAATATATACATACATAGAGATTTAGTAAATTAACATACAGCAGGCTTGATTAGATACATACATAGAGATTTAGTAAATAAACATATAGCAGCATTGATTAGATACATACATAGAGATTTAGTAAATAAACATATAGCAGCATTGATTAGATACATACATAGATATTTAGTAAATAAAACATAATATAGAAGCATTGATTAGATACATACATAGAGATTTAGTAAATAATCATATAGCAGCATTGAATATATACATACATAGAGATTTAGTAAATTAACATACAGCATCATTGATTAGATACATACAAAGAGATTTAGTAAATAAGCATATAGCAGCATTGATTAGATATATACATAGAGATTTAGTAAATAAACATATAGCAGCATTGATTAGATATATACATAGAGATTTAGTAAATAAACATATAGCAGCATTGAATAGATATATACATAGAGATTTAGTAAATAAATATATAGCAGCATTGATTAGATATATACATAGAGATTTACTAAATTAACAAACAGCAGCATTGATTAGATACATACATAGAGATTTATTAAATAGACATATAGCAGCATTGATTATATATATACATAGAGAATAAGTAAATTAACATACAGCAGCATTGATTAGATACATACATAGAGATTTAGTAAATAAACATATAGCAGCATTGAATATATACATACATAGAGATTTAGTAAATAAAACATAATACAGAAGCATTGATTAGATATATACACAGAGAATTAGTAAATAAACATATAGCAGCATTGATTATATACATACATAGAGATTTAGTAAATAATCATATAGCAGCATTGAATATATACATACATAGAGATTTAGTAAATTAACATACAGCATCATTGATTAGATACATACATAGAGATTTAGTAAATAAACATATAGAAGCATTGATTAGATACATACATAGAGATTTAGTAAATAAACATATAGCAGCATTGATTATATACATGAATAGAGATTTAGTAAATAAAGCATAATAAAGCAGCATTGATTATATACATACATAGAGATTTAGTAAATAATCATATAGCAGCATTGATTAGATACATACATAGAGATTTAGTAATTTTAACATATAGCAGCATTGATTAGATACATACATAGATATTTAGTAAATAAGCATATAGCAGCATTGATTATATACATACATAGAGATTTAGTAAATAAACATAATATAGCAGCATTGAATAGATATATACATAGAGATTTAGTAAACATATAGCAGCATTGATTATATACATAAATAGAGATTTAGTAAATAAACATAAAGCAGCATTGATTAGATACATACATAGATATTTAGTAAATGAGCATATAGCAGCATTGATTATATACTTACATAGAGATTTAGTAAATAAACATATAGCAGCATTGATTAGATATATACATAGAGATTTAGTAAATAAACATATAGCAGCATTGATTATATACATACATAGAGATTTAGTAAATTAACATACAGCAGCATTGATTAGATACATACATAGATATTTAGTAAATAAGCATATAGCAGCATTGATTAGATACATACATAGAGATTTAGTAAATAAACAAAATATAGCAGCATTGAATAGATATATACAAAGAGATTTAGTAAACATATAGCAGCATTGATTATATACATAAATAGAGATTTAGTAAATAAACATATAGCAGCATTGAATATATACATACAGAGAGATTTAGTAAATTAACATACAGCAGCATTGATTAGATACATACATAGAGATTTAGTAAATAAACATATAGCAGCATTGATTATATACATACATAGAGATTTAGTAAATTAACATACAGCAGCATTGATTAGATACATACATAGAGATTTAGTAAATAAACATATAGCAGCATTGAATATATACATACATAGAGATTTAGTTAATTAACATACAGCAGCATTGATTAGATACATACAAAGAGATTTAGTAAATAAGCATATAGCAGCATTGATTAGATATATACATAGAGATTTAGTAAATAAACATATAGCAGCATTGATTAGATATATACATAGAGATTTAGTAAATAAACATATAGCAGCATTGAATAGATATATACATAGAGATTTAGTAAATAAATATATAGCAGCATTGATTAGATATATACATAGAGATTTACTAAATTAACAAACAGCAGCATTGATTAGATACATACATAGAGATTTATTAAATAGACATATAGCAGCATTGATTATATATATACATAGAGAATAAGTAAATTAACATACAGCAGCATTGATTAGATACATACATAGAGATTTAGTAAATAAACATATAGCAGCATTGAATATATACATACATAGAGATTTAGTAAATAAAACATAATATAGAAGCATTGATTAGATATATACACAGAGAATTAGTAAATAAACATATAGCAGCATTGATTATATACATACATAGAGATTTAGTAAATAAAACATAATATAGAAGCATTGATTAGATACATACATAGAGATTTAGTAAATTAACATACAGCATCATTGATTAGATACATACATAGAGATTTAGTAAATAAACATATAGAAGCATTGATTAGATACATACATAGAGATTTAGTAAATAAACATATAGCAGCATTGATTATATACATGAATAGAGATTTAGTAAATAAAACATAATAAAGCAGCATTGATTATATACATACATAGAGATTTAGTAAATAATCATATAGCAGCATTGATTAGGTACATAGATAGAGATTTATTAAATAAACATACAGCAGCATTGATTATAAACATGCATAGAGTTTTAGTAAATAGACACATAGCAGCATTGATTAGATACATACATAGAGATTTAGTAATTTTAACATATAGCAGCATTGATTAGATACATACATAGAGATTTAGTAATTTTAACATATAGCAGCATTGATTAGATACATACATAGATATTTAGTAAATAAGCATATAGCAGCATTGATTATATACATACATAGAGATTTAGTAAATAAACATAATATAGCAGCATTGAATAGATATATACATAGAGATTTAGTAAACATATAGCAGCATTGATTATATACATAAATAGAGATTTAGTAAATAAACATATAGCAGCATTGATTAGATACATACATAGATATTTAGTAAATGAGCATATAGCAGCATTGATTATATACTTACATAGAGATTTAGTAAATAAACATATAGCAGCATTGATTAGATATATACATAGAGATTTAGTAAATAAACATATAGCAGCATTGATTATATACATACATAGAGATTTAGTAAATTAACATACAGCAGCATTGATTAGATACATACATAGATATTTAGTAAATAAGCATATAGCAGCATTGATTAGATACATACATAGAGATTTAGTAAATAAACAAAATATAGCAGCATTGAATAGATATATACAAAGAGATTTAGTAAACATATAGCAGCATTGATTATATACATAAATAGAGATTTAGTAAATAAACATATAGCAGCATTGAATATATACATACAGAGAGATTTAGTAAATTAACATACAGCAGCATTGATTAGATACATACATAGAGATTTAGTAAATAAACATATAGCAGCATTGATTATATACATACATAGAGATTTAGTAAATTAACATACAGCAGCATTGATTAGATACATACATAGAGATTTAGTAAATAAACATATAGCAGCATTGAATATATACATACATAGAGATTTAGTTAATTAACATACAGCAGCATTGATTAGATACATGCATAGAGATTTAGTAAATAGACACATAGCAGCATTGATTAGATACATACATAGAGATTTAGTAAATTTAACATATAGCAGCATTGATTAGATACATACATAGATATTTAGTAAATAAGCATATAGCAGCATTGATTATATACATACATAGAGATTTAGTAAATAAACATATAGCAGCATTGATTAGATACATACATAGAGATTTAGTAAATAAACATAATATAGCAGCATTGATTAGATATATACATAGAGATTTAGTAAACATATAGCAGCATTGATTATATTATACTTAAATAGAGATTTAGTAAATAAACATATAGCAGCAATGATTAGATACATACATAGAGATTTAGTATAAAAAAACATATAGCAGCATTGAATATATTCATACATAGAGATTTAGTAAATAAACATATAGCAGCATTGATTAGATACATACATAGAGATTTAGTAAATAAACATATAGCAGCATTTATTAGATACATACATAGAGATTTAGTAAATAAACATATAGCAGCATTGATTATATACATACATAGAGATTTAGTTAAAAAAAACATATAGCAGCATTGTATATATTCATACATAGAGATTTAGTAAATAGACACATAGCAGCATTGATTAGATACATACATAGAGATTTAGTAAATTTAACATATAGCAGCATTGATTAGATACATACATAGATATTTAGTAAATAAGCATATAGCAGCATTAATTATATACATACATAGAGATTTAGTAAATAATCATATAGCAGCATTGATTAGATACATACATAGAGATTTAGTAAATAAACATAATATAGCAGCATTGATTAGATATATACATGGAGATTTAGTAAATAAACATATAGAAGCATTGATTAGATACATACATAGAGATTTAGTAAATATACATATAGCAGCATTGATTATATACATGAATAGAGATTTAGTAAATAAAACATAATAAAGCAGCATTGATTATATACATACATAGAGATTTAGTAAATAATCATATAGCAGCATTGATTAGGTACATAGATAGAGATTTATTAAATAAACATACAGCAGCATTGATTATAAACATGCATAGAGTTTTAGTAAATAGACACATAGCAGCATTGATTAGATACATACATAGAGATTTAGTAATTTTAACATATAGCAGCATTGATTAGATACATACATAGATATTTAGTAAATAAGCATATAGCAGCATTGATTATATACATACATAGAGATTTAGTAAATAAACATATAGCAGCATTGATTAGATACATACATAGAGATTTAGTAAATAAACATAATATAGCAGCATTGAATAGATATATACATAGAGATTTAGTAAACATATAGCAGCATTGATTATATACATAAATAGAGATTTAGTAAATAAACATATAGCAGCATTGAATATATACATACATAGAGATTTAGTAAATTAACATACAGCAGCATTGATTAGATACATACATAGAGATTTAGTAAATAAACATATAGCAGCATTGATTAGATACATACATAGAGATTTAGTAAATAAACATATAGCAGCATTGATTAGATACATACATAGAGATTTAGTAAATAAACATAATATAGCAGCATTGATTAGATATATACATAGAGATTTAGTAAACATATAGCAGCATTGATTATATTATACTTAAATAGAGATTTAGTAAATAAACATATAGCAGCAATGATTAGATACATACATAGAGATTTAGTATAAAAAAACATATAGCAGCATTGAATATATTCATACATAGAGATTTAGTAAATAAACATATAGCAGCATTGATTAGATACATACATAGAGATTTAGTAAATAAACATATAGCAGCATTGATTAGATACATACATAGAGATTTAGTAAATAAACATATAGCAGCATTGATTATATACATACATAGAGATTTAGTTAAAAAAAACATATAGCAGCATTGTATATATTCATACATAGAGATTTAGTAAATAGACACATAGCAGCATTGATTAGATACATACATAGAGATTTAGTAAATTTAACATATAGCAGCATTGATTAGATACATACATAGATATTTAGTAAATAAGCATATAGCAGCATTGATTATATACATACATAGAGATTTAGTAAATAAACATATAGCAGCATTGATTAGATACATACATAGAGATTTAGTAAATAAACATAATATAGCAGCATTGATTAGATATATACATAGAGATTTAGTAAATAAACATATAGCAGCATTGATTATATACATACATAGAGATTTAGTAAATTAACATACAGTAGCATTGATTAGATACATACATAGAGATTTAGTAAATAAACATATAGCAGCATTGAATATATACATACATAGAGATTTAGTAAATAAAACATAATATAGAAGCATTGATTAGATATATACATAGAGATTTAGTAAATAATCATATAGCAGCATTGAATATATACATACATAGAGATTTAGTAAATTAACATATAGCATCATTGATTAGATACATACAAAGAGATTTAGTAAATAAACATATAGCAGCATTGATTAGATATATACATAGAGATTTAGTAAATAAACATATAGCAGCATTGTTTAGATATATACATAGAGATTTAGTAAATAAACATATATCAGCATTGAATAGATATATACATAGAGATTTAGTAAAAAAATATATAGCAGCATTGATTAGATATATACATAGAGATTTAGTAAATTAACATACAGCAGCATTGATTAGATACATACATAGAGATTTAGTAAATTAACATACAGCATCATTGATTAGATACATACATAGAGATTTAGTAAATAAACATATAGAAGCATTGATTAGATACATACATAGAGATTTAGTAAATAAACATATAGCAGCATTGATTATATACATGAATAGAGATTTAGTAAATAAAACATAATAAAGCAGCATTGATTATATACATACATAGAGATTTAGTAAATAAACATACAGCAGCATTGATTATAAACATGCATAGAGTTTTAGTAAATAGACACATAGCAGCATTGATTAGATACATACATAGAGATTTAGTAATTTTAACATATAGCAGCATTGATTAGATACATACATAGATATTTAGTAAATAAGCATATAGCAGCATTGATTATATACATACATAGAGATTTAGTAAATAAACATATAGCAGCATTGATTAGATACATACATAGAGATTTAGTAAATAAACATAATATAGCAGCATTGAATAGATATATACATAGAGATTTAGTAAACATATAGCAGCATTGATTATATACATAAATAGAGATTTAGTAAATAAACATATAGCAGCATTGAATATATACATACATAGAGATTTAGTAAATTTACATACAGCAGCATTGATTAGATACATACATAGAGATTTAGTAAATAAACATATAGCAGCATTGATTAGATACATACATACATAGAGATTTAGTAAATAAACATATAGCAGCATTGATTAGATACATACATAGAGATTTAGTAAATAAAACATAATATAGAAGCATTGATTAGATACATACATAGAGATTTAGTAAATAATCATATAGCAGCATTGAATATATACATACATAGAGATTTAGTAAATTAACATACAGCATCATTGATTAGATACATAGAAAGAGATTTAGTAAATAAACATATAGCAGCATTGATTAGATATATACATAGAGATTTAGTAAATAAACATATAGCAGCATTGATTAGATATATACATAGAGATTTAGTAAATAAACATATAGCAGCATTGAATAGATATATACATAGAGATTTAGTAAATAAATATATAGCAGCATTGATTAGATATATACATAGAGATTTAGTAAATTAACATACAGCAGCATTGATTAGATACATACATAGAGATTTATTAAATAGACATATAGCAGCATTGATTATATATATACATAGAGAATAAGTAAATTAACATACAGCAGCATTGATTAGATACATACATAGAGATTTAGTAAATAAACATATAGCAGCATTGAATATATACATACATAGAGATTTAGTAAAGAAAACATAATATAGAAGCATTGATTAGATATATACACAGAGAATTAGTTAATAAACATATAGCAGCATTGATTATATACATACATAGAGATTTAGTAAATAATCATATAGCAGCATTGAATATATACATACATAGAGATTTAGTAAATTAACATACAGCATCATTGATTAGATACATACATAGAGATTTAGTAAATAAACATAATATAGCAGCATTGAATAGATATATACATAGAGATTTAGTAAACATATAGCAGCATTGATTATATACATAAATAGAGATTTAGTAAATAAACATATAGCAGCATTGATTAGATACATACATAGATATTTAGTAAATAAGCATATAGCAGCATTGATTATATACATACATAGAGATTTAGTAAATAAACATATAGCAGCATTGATTAAATACATACATAGAGATTTAGTAAATAAACATAATATAGCAGCATTGATTAGATATATACATAGAGATTTAGTAAATAAACATATAGCAGCATTGATTATATACATACATAGAGATTTAGTAAATTAACATACAGCAGCATTGATTAGATACATACATAGATATTTAGTAAATAAGCATATAGCAGCATTGATTAGATACATACATAGAGATTTAGTAAATAAACATAATATAGCAGCATTGAATAGATATATACATAGAGATTTAGTTAACATATAGCAGCATTGATTATATACATAAATAGAGATTTAGTAAATAAACATATAGCAGCATTGAATATATACATACATAGAGATTTAGTAAATTAACATACAGCAGCATTGATTAGATACATACATAGAGATTTAGTAAATAAACATATAGCAGCATTGATTAGATACATACATAGAGAATTAGTAAATTAACATACAGCAGCATTGATTAGATACATACATAGAGATTTAGTAAATTTAACATATAGCAGCATTGATTAGATACATACATAGATATTTAGTAAATAAGCATATAGCAGCATTGATTATATACATACATAGAGATTTAGTAAATAAACATATAGCAGCATTGATTAGATACATACATAGAGATTTAGTAAATAAACATAATATAGCAGCATTGATTAGATATATACATAGAGATTTAGTAAACATATAGCAGCATTGATTATATTATACTTAAATAGAGATTTAGTAAATAAACATATAGCAGCATTGATTAGATACATACATAGAGATTTAGTATAAAAAAACATATAGCAGCATTGAATATATTCATACATAGAGATTTAGTAAATAAACATATAGCAGCATTGATTAGATACATACATAGAGATTTAGTAAATAAACATATAGCAGCATTGATTAGATACATACATAGAGATTTAGTAAATAAACATATAGCAGCATTGATTATATACATACATAGAGATTTAGTTAAAAAAAACATATAGCAGCATTGTATATATTCATACATAGATATTTAGTAAATAAACATATAGCAGCATTGATTAGATACATACGTAGAGATTTAGTAAATAAACATATAGCAGCATTGATTAGATACATACATAGAGATTTAGTAAATAAACATATAGCAGCATTGATTAGATACATACAAAGAGATTTAGCAAATAAACATAATGCAGCATTGATTAGATACATACATAGAGATTTAGTAAATAAACATATAGCAGCATTGATTAGATACATACAAAGAGATTTAGCAAATAAACATATAGCAGCATTGATTAGATACATACATAGAGATTTAGTAAATAAACATATAGCAGCATTGATTAGATACATACAAAGAGATTTAGCAAATAAACATAATGCAGCATTGATTAGATACATACATATATTGTCTCAAACATGCATCAAATTATATCAATTGTCAAAGAAATTCCATAACTATATATACGTGACCAAATTTTATATCAAACTGGACGCCATATTAGTTATTCATAAATTTCTTACATGTTTGATAAATTATATATTCTTAAAATACTTATAATATTTGGGACACGGTGGCTTGACTGGCATACCGAAAGGTCCGGATTTCTAATACTGGTAGGCTTTTACCCCAGGTCTGCAGGGTGTCCCCGATGGTACCCAGATCTGATAGCTACAGAGTCTAGGTGTCACCTCTAGCATGTACAAATGGATTCAATGGTTCCTAACCCAAAGGTCAGTGGCAACTCGTTATGGGAAAGCTCTCAAATGGAAGTGCGTTCTGGGGCAAGGATTGCCCCAGGGCTCTGCACTGTCCTGTACATTGTTTCTAGCTTTTATTAATGATCTGCCGAATTATCTGGAAAGCTCGTCGCTGCTTTTCGCGGACAATCTTGTGGTCTGGTCGACCGGGAGGGGAGCGCCTGCTCTACAGCGGACCCTCCAGCGGGATTTGAACGCAGTAGCCTGTTACGCCAAGCTTTGGGGTATGGAGGTAAATTGCCTAAAACAGTTTATTCGCTCTTTACGCTTAAAATCGATATCCTCAAAGTGCCGATCGAGCTGAACATTGGTGGTGCGCTCTGGCATGCGACCAGAAGCCGGTTTATCTCGGAGTGACACTGGACCGGAAGCTAACGATATATGACCATGTGAGGGTAGTCCAAGAGAAAGCCGCTTCGAAGCTAAACATTGTCAAGAGACTGGCCAGTACTGGCTGGGGTGCAAAGGCGAGTGTGTTGAGAAATCTCTACCTAGGAGCGGTAAGATCTCAAATGGATTACAGCCTCCCGGTACAAATCTATGCATCTGATACTGCGTTGAAGACGTTGGACAATGTACAAAACCAAGCCCTCAGACTAATATGTGGAACGTTCTGAACCACCCCAACATCGGCTGTGGAAATCATGGCAAACGTGCCGCCTCTGAATGGAAGAAAATAAAAGGGCCGTTATTACTGCATACGAGCGGTATAAACGGTTGGAGGAAAGTTCGCCTCTCAGGAAGCTCGTAGATTCCTGGGAGGGCAGGAAACGAATCTCAATGCAGTCCTTCATGCACGACGCATTGAAGCTCAGTGCAGAGATCGGACTCTCGGTCGACCGCACGCCCCTGCGGATGGGAGTGGAACCTCCTCCTCACCTATCCTTCAACCTACCAGAGACACAGGCGAACCTGATTGAACCAGTTGGACACGGAGCTTGCCTGGCCGAGAGGCGCGCAGCTGCTCTAAGGACGGTACGGGCATACTCAGGATTCGTCGAGGCATACACTGATGGGAGCGCGATCAGTGGGACCGAAGCGCGTTCTGGGTATGGTGCTCTTGTGTCGTACCCGAAGGCAGTAGAAAAATGGGTTGAGCTAAGTGGGCCTTGCGGTAAATCTGCATCTTTGATGCCGAGATGGAAGCCATCAGAATTGCCGTAGGGGCAATTGGGAAACGTTTGAAGAAACACCAGCTGCTCGTGCTGATGTGGTAATCTTCAGTGATACGCTTTCAGTACTCCAATCCATCGACGGCTTGGGGTCATGGCCCGATCTGCTTGTCCGATTGTTGGCTGCTATTTCCGACCTGATCCTCAGGTACGAGGTGAAGGTTATTTTGCAGTGGATTCCAGGTCATGCAGGAGTCGCTGGCAATGAGATAGTGGATGCCTTGACCAAGAAGGGATCCCTGGTACCCACTCCGAATGGTCCGTCCTCCTTTGAGAGTGCCCGCAGATCAATACGTGAGTGGGAGTCATGACAATGGTGGAAGAATTGGGACGATTCTGAGAAGGGTCGAGGTGTGTGGCAGCAACTAAAACGGCCAAATCGAGCTGATCCGTGGTGGAAACTCCGCAGGAGAGAACAGGCAACGATTGCCCAGTTCCGGACAGGACACGATTTAGGCCCAATTTCGATTCGCGGTGTCGACATTGCTTTGAAGCAGAAGAGACGGTCGAGCATTGCTTTTAGACTGCCCTGCCTTGCAGGATTAAAGAGTGGATGGGAACGGTCAACGGTTTGCACCGAACCTATACGGTGATTTAGCTGTGCTACATAGTACAAGTGTGTTTGCCCTCCGAATCCTAAGAGATTAGTCTCGATTCAATCACTCCGGTGAAGTGAGGTTTAAAGTATGATGGATACCTAACATTAGTTGGGTAATAGTAAAGATAGCTGACCAAGGTGCTGGCAACACAATTCCCTCGTATTCCGTGGCCACAAAAACTTGTGATAGTTGCCCTTTATATATAATTAGCCAGACGGGTATACTTTACTTAATTTACCTAATTGTGTTTATAATAAATTAGATTTACAATAAATATGCTGCTATATTATGAGGCGTTATACTTTCAGGCCCTATTGATAACCATATATATTCATTATCCATTCTTCGAAAAGAAAACTATACTCTGACAAACTAGTGGCTTTCGAATCCTACATTATATCAAGACTATAGTTGGGTAAAAAAAAATGTAACACATACTTGATGAAGTACTCGTGCTGCTTCTGTCATTTTAATGGCTGCTATGAGGGCAAATATTAGGATCAACACACCTGTAGATTGAAATCAATGAAGAAACATAATATTAAGATTCATCATTGGTTTAACAATTATCTTCATTCTCTTTATATAGAAGTTAATTATTGTTAATTCCCAGAGAGAAATTATGTTCAAGCTCTTTGTTTAAGTCATTAATTATTGAATAGCTTGTATGCTTATATAGGAGCTGTTTATTTAGATCTATAATGCTTCATAGTTTATTGTACATAATTCACCAGTTTCCTTACTTTTTTGTGTAACGTAAATACCAGTTGTAAATACAATATTTTTGACAATTAAGATTCCAACGGATTAAACAGATTTATTTTTCAATATAATATAGGCACAATTTAAACAACACTGATTTGACCAATGTAATCACTGAATTTAAACTAACCTTGACCTATACCACTGGCTCCGTAAACTCCTAGATACACGTTTTGTCTTTCGGTGTATTCTGGCTCGCTCGACCTTGAAGTATTGACCAATAGGTCATCGTCTGTCCACATACTGAGCCAAATACCTGAGGGGAGGCGAGGAGAGATGAGGAAATCAAACACATCCAGTGATGTGATAGTTTTAAATATGTACAATAGATTGTATAGAATGAACTAGTGTTGTCTGAAATTACTAGTTCTCAATGTCTGCATTTCCAATTCAAAATGCACATATTGAAAATATTTTCAATGATTGTAACCAGACATTTTTTGATAAGTAACCAGTTCACTATAGATTTATTACAAAGTGAATGTTTGGCTGAACACTCAACTTTATTTTATGCTTTTATTACAAGAACTGACCTTGAGAGATTTTAATAACTATTATTATGTATGATTAATTATTATTGTGTCCAATATCTGACTCATCAGCAAAGTATCATCAGATTGCATCATATTACTGAAAGTTACTGAAGAATTTGCATTTTTAGATAATACAATCTCATTGACAATTTTACGTTGTTTTAAAAACTGTAGTATAATCACACAACTGATGAACAAAAAGAGACAATCACCAAGACCACCACCCAGCCAATTGCATTCTGGGAATACGTGGTCGTTACAATGTTCTTTACAAACAACATTGACTTTACCATTGACTTTACTTAATCCGTACATGCCTTGTACAAGTAGGATAGACCAGGGGTCAGCAGCCTACGGAAAGCGTGCAAGACTTGGCACGCTTTGCAATTTTCAATGGCACATAGAAGATCCACAAGTAGCTAATTGAAGTCTATTCTAAAAGAAATTGAGTGATAGAGCGGATTGCTTTTAGGCTGTTGGGAATGCGAATCCTACTTTGGCACGCTACTATCAAAAGGTTGTCGACCACTGAAGTAGACCATTCATTTGGATGGGGGTTGATTATTGGCTATACTGATAACCCTTGTACATAGGTATGTTTTGTTGTTGTTGTTTTTTTTACTACAAATAAGAATTATAATTATTACCAGAGAAAACTGAAGCTGCAGAATACATGGTGTAAACAAGTAGTGCCAGGATGAAGAAAGGTAAACCAATAGCACGGAAATAGTGCATGTAGATGGCCAGTTTTACCTGAAAAAGAAATTAGTCAAATGTATTGAAATACAAACTGTGACATTTCTAGGGCTGGGAAGGGGCAATGTTTCGTTTTCATTTATTATTAAACTAACGTAAACGGTGAGACAAGGTGTAGTGTTAAATATCATTGCTTTTTCTTTCATTTATTAGTAAACTAACGTAGGCCTAAACTGTGAGACAATGTGATATGTTAAATATCATTGCTTTTTCTTTCATTTATTAGTAAACTAACGTAGGCCTAAACTGTGAGACAAGGTGATATGTTAAATATCATTGCTTTTTCTTTCATTTATTAGTAAACTAACGTAGGCCTAAACTGTGAGACAAGGTGATATGTTAAATATCATTGCTTTTTCTTTCATTTATTAGTAAACTAACGTAGGCCTAAACTGTGAGACAAGGTGATATGTTAAATATCATTGCTTTTTCTTTCATTTATTCCATTATAAATTAACTAGATTTCGTCAGGTATTTTTAAGTCCATTAAGCGCCTTTCCATATACTGGTGTTTTGGACGGTCGACCCTCCACTCCCAATAGTACCCAAGCACAGCTTCTAGCTTTCATTAACAGTATCACCTAGCTCATCTTCTAGCTTACATTGCCTGTATCACCTAGCTCATCTTCTAGCTTACATTGCCTGTATCACCTAGCTCATCTTCTAGCTTACATTGCCTGTATCACCTAGCTCATCTTCTAGCTTACATTGCCTGTATCACCTAGCTCATCTTCTAGCTTACATTGCCTGTATCACCTAGCTCATCTTCTAGCTTACCTTGCCTGTAGCACCTAGCTCAGCCTCGATAAGTTTTTCCCCTGCCACTGCTGTAACTGTGACAGATTTATGCAAGGCCAAGGACGTTTCCATGTCACTCATCACGTGTGTGGCAGACTCCAAGATGGAGTTGTCTCGCTTTCTCTGAGTCTTATCGCCTTTGCGATTGGTCTGCTGTTTGGTCACGTGGGTGTTTCTATGTCTTGCTGATCCCGACAGTCCACCGTGACTTCTACAATGACAGTGAAACATAAACATTATCAGCTTTTCTGTTGTAACGTTCCTCGATATCAAAGAGTTTTCATATATAGCAGTTAGAATGTCTACAACCTACAGAGGGTTTGTACACACAGCGAACGACACAAGATTTGGTCTACATAGGTTAGCAGCTTCTACTTTATTCAACCATACACTCTGTACACTTGTACATACATATTCAACCACATCCCACCTGTATACAAACCAAGCTGCTGAACCACACAAGCGTGATAAATGTGCGGCTCAAACGATTGTACTCGTTAAGCCTACATAAATAAAGTCAAATACTATGCATGAAGATTAAAAGTATAAAACTAGTTGATTTATAAAATAAAGGGTAGACAACAAATTTGTGAAAAAGCTACAAAGAAGTCACATGATAGCGAGGGCTTTTCTGTAAAAAAAAAAATAAAAAAAAAGGATGGTAGCTTGCAAATATCTAGTTCTCCCACTATTGAGTTTTCGTTTAACAGAAGAACAGTTTGACATATCGTACAGTGGGTCATGGCGTGTCCACCTACTTTTCTTTCTCGTCTGCTGAAGTCAACCCATCTGTTATACGCCCAGTGATAGACTCCACGCGCTGAAGTACTGACCTCTTCATGGCTGTAACTGAAAATATAATCCAAGCATTACAATCAAGCATAACCATCAAAGCATTACAATCAAACCATTACAAATAAAAACATTACAATGAAAGCCTTACAATTAAAGCATTACAATTTATTAAATAATAAGAACACGTTTTAAATCACATCTTTGTTAAGTTATACTTTTGGGAAGTGATATCAAGATATTCAATTCAGCCTACTTTCTAGATCTTAATTTATCTTGAAATACTTTTTAAAACTGGACCTACATTCTGGATCTGAAATAACTAGACTTTTTTTCTGGACCTTAGTTTCAAATTAAAATAATTTTTTGTAGATGTATATTTTGGTCAGAATTTAGCGTGACCTAATTTTTGGATAGGGGACGTCCATTAATTACTTCAACAATTTTTAGGCGATTTTTACCTCCCCCCCTCCCCCTTGTCAACAACTGTCAAACTTTCAGAGACCCCCCCCTATATAATTATGTCAACAATTGGTTACCCTTCCCCCCTAAAACTAGTAACCTAATTTTAGACGCTTTTTTGTTAAAAATAGATTTAGAGCGGAAAGGTCTATATTATAGGCTAATTAATTGTAATACATTTTAAAACTTATTAAAAAGATTTCTAATTGACTATAATTCTCATGTTTACTATTGTTCTTTTCATATACATATTTAATCATGTCTAATTCTACGTTTCACTAAAATAGCTTTTGGAACAATGTTAATTGTCAAATAGTTTAGGGGGAAATTGTGCACCAGTTGAAAGTTAGCCTTCTATTTTAACTAGGGATGTTAACCGAAATACCGGATTCTGGTTTTGAAACCGAACACCGGTTTTGATTTTCAAAACCGGATTTCGGTTTCTTGGTTGGGAGGTAGGCCTAATCATTATTTCAAGTAGCACAGCTTTTTTTCTTTTGGTTTTGATGGAAATATTTTTAATAAATAGGCCTAATGTTGGATTCACACAAAACAATTCTTGAAATGCCTTGCTAACACTATTTAGTCTTAGATATTGTGTTTCTTATTTTCCAAATACCAACTATGGCTTGCGATAAAAACAACATCAAACCAAATTTTAAGTTACAATCCTTTGAGTCAGAAAATATTGAAAAAACGTCTTTGACGATGGCTCGGTGTAAATTATGTTCCCAAAGCAGGAGCGGTGGCAGTACCACTGGATTGCGTACGCATCAACGTACTAAGCATCCTGGATTAACATTATCATCCTCTTCATATGCTTTTTAATATCGTGGTCAACGATAATCGCAAATTTGATTATCACTATTGAAAGCTATTATCGGTTTTAATCAATTAGTCCAGATTTTTTTTAGTTCTAAAGAATCTTATGGTAAAGTGTACCATCTTGTATTTAAAGAAATCAATCTCTTGAATGCCCTGCAACCACTAATTAAATCTGAACTATTTTTCAAATATATCTACAACATCTTCGCACATTTGGCTTTTCCAGCCTTGGACTTGTGACATTGCGCTGGAAGGAGGGGGGGGGGAGGGGGAGAGAAACCGAAATTCGGTTTTAAACCGGTTTTATAGAACCGAAAAAAGTTTTGAAGAAAAAAACGGTCTTAACATACCTAATTTCAACCATATATTCACTATTCCTTCTTACATTATTGTCCAGACACACACATTAAATGCACACGGTAGTTGCCTTCCCTGTCCCCCTACCTTGCACTATTTGCCACCCACTTTTTGCAATAATGGCGACGCCACTGATACTAATACATTTTTATCTCATAAAATTTTTCCAGAAAATTAGAAATGAAAACGTAAAAATTACTAAATATGTAGCCTAATCGACCTAATTTTTATGTTTCACCTATTATAACGTAGTGAGCAAAAATATATTAGTTTATATATCAGAATTAGGGATGTTAAAAGGAAATAAGGTAGGCTAAGTATTTCGTACTTCATGGGGTGGGCCAAGAATTATTTTTCTGAAGGAAATATTTTTAAAAATAACCATGTTGGAGTCACAAAATTAACTTCATTCAATGCTTTGCAAACATTAGTTATAGTCTCGGAAAGGGCCTATTATTGTTTGTAATTCTATTGTCAATCCCAGCCATCACTTATATGGCTTTTAAAATATATCGAACGCCAGACTCTGGCACCTAGCCTAATTTAGATGTACTGAGCGGCAAAAAAACTGGTTTTCTGAACGTTCTCTACAGACAGTTTGTTGGTGTGTTTGTGTTCCTTTTGTTATTCCGAGCCACCATGTCTCGCTAGACTAAGGTTGCCAGACGTCCGGCAAAAGGAGGACATGTCCTCCTATTTAGACTCTTGTCCTCCGTCCGGCAGGCAAAGCACAATAAAATACCTTTAAAATTCCAAGCTTTTGTAATATTTTATGTTTTGTAGGCATAAGGACAAATAAATTTTAAAAGTAATATTAACATTTTAAGAATATAATTAATAAACAGGTGATCATTTGTAGGCCTACAAGAAAATAATTATCCGTTTTTTTAGAAGACTCGTGCATGAGCTTTAAAGTTGCCAACCAGCCTACATTGAATTTAAGCGTATATGTTATTTTTAACAAAACTGTTTCTTGCTCAGTTTACCAATACACATTTAAACTTAGTGGCAGCTCTTGTAATAAAATTATACTGTTTACGGGCTAAATGCGATACTATGCAATTGAAACACAATGTCCTACTTTTTGTCTCTTTTTTTTACACCCATGTGTCTGGCAACCCTATGCTAGACAGCGAAGGTGAGGTTTTCTATAATTGGTCTTTCACTTTGCCTTGCTAATAATTGCATTAATTTCCACCCATACATAGATCTACAAACTAGCAAGATGGATACAAAAAGGACATATCAAATGTAGTTTCCATAATTGATATATTTGTATTCACGTAAAAATATGTTGTTAATGTTATCTATGTAAGATTAACAGGACAAATGTAGAATTTAGTACTGAATTTGTATCATTATTTACTTCATAAAAAGTAACATTGTTGACGTCAACTTTTCTTGACCTCCCCCCCCTCCCCCATGTCAACAATTGTCAAACTTTTTCAGACCCCCCCTCCCCCCCTATTTTGTTGACGTAATTAATGGACGTCCCCATATGAAATCGCCCAAGAATTATAAATCTAAATTTATCGTAAAATAATTTTCTTGATTTAAATTTGACATGATCTACATTGTTAAGCAAATTCAAGTATATAATTTCAAGACATGAATTTGACAGCCTTTCAAGATCTAAATTTAAAAAAAAAATGCTTTCTTGCGCTTAGATTTAACGTGACCTACTTTCTGGCACTTAGATTTAACGTGACCTACTTTCTGGCGCTTTGATTTATCGTGACCTACTTTTTTGGCATTGCGATTTAATGTGACCTACTTTCTTGCGCTTAGATAAACGTGTCCTACTTTTTGTGCATGTCTTTAGCATGACCTACTTTCTGGATCTGAATCCATTTCCGTGTCCGAGTTCAGATCTTGCTGCAAGTACTCTTTCAGAAATTGGGCGAAGGCGCCGTTCTTTTCCAGAAGCTCATCGTAGCTCCCCGTTTCGCTAATGGCGCCATTGCTCATGACAATGATGGAGTCAACAGATGGTAGCCAGTGGACACCGTGGGTCACCAGGATACGAGTCTGCACGATAAAAACAAAACATATAGGTTTAGTCCTAATTAAGTTATATACAAGTCGAAACAGAATTTAGTTTAGATTATGTTACCAGAAAAAAAAAAGTTAATGTACTATTTATAGCTATTGAATAAATTCAATAGTGTAAAAATTCGTGACCTTGTCCTTAAGAAGTCCATTGTGCCCTATGACTTTTTGGAATATATGCTTCCCAACATGGCTGTCTACGGCGCTGAGCGGATCATCCAGTAGGTAGATGTCGTTGTTGCTGTACACAGCCCTGGCCAATGAAACTCTTTGTTTCTGGCCACCGGAAATGTTGATTCCCTGAAATAGACGGTACAGAAACATTCGTTTTATTGACTTAACAAATTAAAAAGGACATTTATTTTATGGAGCAATAAATTAAAAAGGACATTTATTTTATTGAGCAATAAATTTTTGGAGACATCCGTTTTATTGGCCCAATAATATAACAAGAAAATTCGTTTTATTGGCCCAATAATAAAACAGGAACATTCGTTTTATTTGCCCAAAAATATAACAGGGACATTCGTTTTATTTGCCCAATAATATAACAGGGACATTCGTTTTTGGCCCAATAATATAACAGGGACATTCGTTTTATTTGCCCAATAATATAACAGGGACATTCGTTTTATTGGCCCAATAATATAACAGGGACATTCGTTTTTGGCCTAATAATATAACAGGGACATTCGTTTTATTACCTAAAATAACCATTGCATTGAATTTGAGAATTGATTTGAGATATTAATAGATCAACGGAATTTTTTTTTTTGGATATTTAGCTTACTGACTAGTAAAATTAGTTTATGATATTTACCTAACTGACTAGTGGAATTGATTTTGTGATATTTATCTTACTGACTAGTGGAATGTATTGGGGGACATTTATCTTTTCAACCAATAATATTGATTTAGGATTTCTATTTTATTGACCAATGACAATCAGTTCGAATATAATATAGAACTAGCCTATATGTTGCAAATGGCATTGTTGTGATAGTAATCTTATTGATTAAGACAATTATTAAATGAAAGACATCATAAAGATTATTCCGTATTTGTGTTGGTACGAGTTTAGAAAAAAAAATTTTTAACTTCCAGCCAAATCTTAAAATTTCGAATAGTGTTTTAAGATTGGGAGGCGTTATACGGTGAATCCTCCGTTTAACGCGCAGCTTTATGCGGCGGATCTGGTGTATAACGTTAAGCCGAATGTGTGTAGGCCCTATTATGCCGAGCGTCATCGGCAGACCCAAATTTACGAAAATCAATCTCTAATTGTTATTAAGCGACATAGGCTAAATAACCTTTTTGTTTGAATTAATTATAGGCCTACTATTTAAGTCCATACCCTTACCGGGACTAACCGTTGGCCTAACATCAATTTCTAATTGTGATTAAGTGACATAGGCTAGATAACCTTTTGGTTTGAATTAATTATAAACAATGACAAATAGTTACAAAAAGTCACGTATTTAACTAAAAATATTTAGTTTTACTATAAATGAATTAATAATAATAATTTTCAAAAAAGGTGGGGAGGGGTAGGGTAGAACCTGCGTTAACCCTGTTGACAGCACACGTTACTAACCACTGGGCCAAGAAAACTTGCTGAATTTTAACAAAAAATTGTAATTGAGCATACAGGGCCAGCTAAACAATAATGCGCATGCGCCAATAGCAGTGTGTATAATATAGGTCACGAAAATTTGCCGTAAAACGTTTTGCGTTATACGGCGAATCCGCCGTTTAATCACTCCGTTTAAGATTTTAATAAAACAACAAGTTGATATTTATTTTTTTTAAAACGTGTATGAGTTACCTTTTCCCCTATCTCAGTTGCGTCCCCTCCAGGAAGTATCTCTAAGTCTGCATTGAGTGCGCATGCCTCGACGACTTTATCGTACTTCCTTCTATGGAAGTCAGACCCAAACAGGATGTTATCCCTGAGTGTGGCATTCTGGATCCAAGCTTCTTGTGGGACATACGCCATTGAGCTCTGTATACAAAAAAAAAGGAAATAAAGATTTCTTGTCATTATAATAAAAAGACGAAACGTTGAACATTCAAAATGTTAGTTGTAATAGTGATAGTGTATTCTATTAACTAAATTAGAGGTTCTCAAATATCTGGTCGTAACAGGGCAGCAGACCATAAAGGTGGCGAAAAACAAAGATCAAAATCTAGATAAGATTACGTTAATAAAATACCAATAGAGCTTCAAATCTTGGTGAAAATCTTTTTTTTAAAATGTGTATACAAAATGTTACTTATAGACAAGTAGATCTATAAATAGAAATACAAGATGTCGGGGACGAAGTAAAACTATCAAAATGACCAACTTGGTAAACACTTGACTAAAGTTGGTCACGTGTTTGAATCCTACCTTAACTGTGACTATGCCCTTAAGTTTTTCCATTTCTCCCAGTACAGCAGTCAACAGAGAAGATTTTCCACATCCCACAGTGCCAACTACTGCCACAAGACTTCCAGGTTTTATGGAAATGTTGATGCTAAAAGTATAAGAAAAACTGACAGTTTTATCAATTGAAGATTGTAAACATTTTGTAAGGTGTTATATATTCAATGAACATCTTTACTTGATACTTGATAATTATTCGTGAATTTGACAAACAAAAAATATTACTCTCTTTTCAAAATGTCCTTCTTTCTTTACTTACTTAAAAGTGTTTGTACATATATCTATTAATATTTTAATATACAAGAGAATAATTTATGGACTACTTACAAATAAGTAAACCTAAAATTTATACTTTTAATTTTTGTGACTTGTGAATATTATTAACATGTGACAGTTGTAAACTATCAACAGTTTGTAATTTTTTTCAAGATGTAATTAATATTAGGCCTATAATTATTACTTTCTTAATGTAGGAATCAATTGTTCTGTGTCCCAGGTAAATTCGCCATCCACAATTTCCACCGCATTAGCTACAAATACAAAATATATGTGTAATACTATAAAAAAACAATAATTAAATAAGATTGTATTTTGATTATATAAGATTATAATGGAGCAATACTGCGAACGGTAATCTTACATTTGAATCAGGACACACTGCAAAACAAAAGTCCCGACATTAAAGTGTTTGACTTTTATAAATATTTTCAAAAGGTATAAAATAAAAAGAAAAAACATATTTTAATTTTAATAAATATAAACTAATTCTGTCAGATACATTGGTCGTCTATAGGGCCGTTGAGTTGCCTTCACTAGTTTCTGTGGACACGGTATCAAATGGGATTGTGCTGCCATTAGAGGCCAACCGTATTTATGACTGACATTACAATTGTTGTCAATATTAAATCGCCAATCAAGGTTAAGCCGTTAACAGACCTGATGTCGGATCTCTGGTGATGACGTCAGCTTTTATGTCATCCGTGTTTAAATAGCGGGCTAACCTTGTGACTGCCACACCTGCCTGAAGAGATGAAACAATAGGTCAACATGACATGACATTGTGCGTCATGCAGTCATATGGAGACGTTTCTGACCAGTTTTGAAAAATATATATATATAGGCTATATGTCATGGGCATAGCTCTCAGCAATATGTCTTCCTACATAGGTCTATGTGTTTGTCTATTCTTATTATTCTAAAGAACCATAACTCTTTTTTATACTTGGTTATCTGTTGTTGGTTTCTATGTTTTTTCTTTAAATTGTTCTTGGTTTTATTTTTTTAAACTAATGTTTGTAGATACAGGATCGGATAAGGGCCTTAGGAGATCTAAGCACTAAAAATATTTTGCTGCCTCCATCTTTTATAAAGGCCTACGTAATTAAAAAATATAGAAAATAATTAACTTGACTTATAAGTTTACGGACGTTTCTTTTAAATAGAAAATGATTACGTCCACTAAGCCCAAAACTGCTGCAGGACGGCAGGGACTAGTAGTCGGGAGGGCTACTACCCGGGCTGTTTTGTGGACAGTCCGGGGAACTAACAGCTGGACCAGCGATTAAACCATAATATACAAATTGTGTATATACTAGTGGTTATGCCCGTCAAAATGACGGAGAAAAGAATGACTACAACGCCTGGCATCTTCTGCGCCAACAGAAACTACACAAAGCAATGGAGGAGATCCGATAAAAAATCAGAAATTGTCATTCGTTCATAGGTAGACCTGCTAAACACCACCAGGGGGGGGGGTGGCATAGTACGTCATGGTTCGAGAACAAATGGTCATACAAATACACTTCTATATTTATTTTGTTATATTTGTGTACACTCGTTCATTATGAGGGGAAAACGTTAAACAAACATTAAAGTCAGGTAAAAATAGTGTGTCTTTGCTAATTTTATATTTATTTTTCGTATCTTAGAATCCGTGCCAAATTCAAAACACGAATAATTGAAACCCTTGTAAAATGGGAAAGTATGTAAACTTCCACATCTCTAATCGCCATTACTCTTTTAATAGTACAGTAAAGTACCACTACTGTCCACTAGCATCACTTCTCCCACTCAAACACACAAACCGTAGGAGAAAAACAAACGTCATTACGTCTAGCTCTCAGGTGTTGTTAAACTATTTATATTATGTGTACATTTTAAAATCTTTTTATTTCCATGCACTGGAACGGTTAGTGTTGAATTTATAATTTATATCTGTTGTTACTGTAGATCAGGGTTCGGCAACCTACGGTAAGCGTGCCAGACTTGACACGCAGAGCGATTTCCAATGGCACGCAGGACCATCCAAAAAGTCTTTTCTGCAAGAAATTGAGATTGAATTACACATTCTCATTTGGCAAACTATTATCAAAAGATTGCCGACCCCTGCTGTAGATCATTTGAAGCTAGATCTAGCAGATTGTGCACAAGTCTAGCACGCTTTTATTAGCTAATAAAAAACAACTGTCTGGTACATATTTTATTTATTTATCTACTTTGGTGAGGGTAAAGAACATTCTATCTCGAAATTTTTGAAGCTTTAGCTGTTTTTGCAAGATTCTGGATTTGACTTAACATTATCTGCGACCAGAATGACACACAGACACACGCAAGGTGCTTGTATTCCTAGAAAAACTCCTACCTGTACAAACATAGGTATTAACATTGGCAGGAAGGTCAATGGAATGTTCAACATATTAAACAGCTGTAAGGACACAAACGCAGTGGATGGACTCAGGTAGCCTTGGTCGGATATAGCGATATACACACCAAAGGAGGTCAACTGAACCTGTGGAGACACAATGCTACATACTACAACCATCTGTTGAGTCTTGAGATAAATATATAATATAATCCCAGTCTATGGAAGTTCAGCTAAGCATTTTGCAAACTTTCGTTCCTTTCTTTTTTATAACGTCTTTGTGCTCTTTGTTTCTGTTAATTTGTATCTTGCCCCTCCCCCTTCCAGGAGCTCTGGGAGCCATATACCCTATTTACGCCCTTACAAATCACTGATAGTATACAAATCACTGATAGTATAGTATACAAATCACTGATAGTATACAAATCACTGATAGTATACAAATCGCTGATAGTATACAAATCGCTGATAGTATACAAATCACTGATAGTATACAAATCACTGATAGTATACAAATCACTGATAGTATACAAATCACTGATAGTATACAAATCACTGATAGTATACAAATCACTGATAGTATACAAATCACTGATAGTATACAAATCACTGATAGTATACAAATCGCTGATAGTATACAAATCACTAACCATATAGGGCATTGTGTTAAATATGAAAATGAGGGCAGCGATGACGCAAGCAAATTTGTTGATGAGTTTCAGCTCTTCCTTTCTTATTGCCTCAACTTTTTGTTCGAATGAATCTTCCCAGGCATAGAGTTTGAGAGCCTGCAAGGTATAAACCAATCAAAATAATATATACCAAAATATATTGAGAGAATAATCCTTTTTTTTAATTTAACTGGTACAACCATAATTTATATATGAGGAAATGGTAATTTAAAATATATTATTAAATCCATTTATTGTAATAAATATTACAATTATAATTGACTAGTCCGATTGCATCAAGTGCTGAGCCATTTTTTTTTAAATAATAGATTATCCCCAATGTCTCCAAGAAAATTTGTTTATTTATAAGTACAACCTTCTAAAAGGTATCCGTACTCTAAGGGGTCGTCCATTAATTATGTCAACAAAATAGGGGAGAGGTGAAAAAAATTGACAATTGTTGACAAGGGAGAGTGGGTTCAGGATAAGTTTACATCAGCAATGTTACTTTTTTATAACAATTTTAATAAATCAAAAAATGAAAACTGTAAACACTGATTATACTGACTACTGATAGGTGAAACATTAAAATTAGATTAATGATTAAGTAATTATATTTTATTCTTAATTTCAAAGTTAACATTTTTTTATTTTCTAACAAAAAAAAATTATGAGGTAAAAAAAAGTATAATTATCAGTAGCGGACAGGGAAAACAACGTATAGGCTATAAAGTGTGATTGTGTTTGTGCGTGTGTGTGGTAGAGGGGGGGGAGAACTATAATGCAAGAGAATATAGTGAAGGAACAGTGGAAATAGAAAGCTAATTTTTAATTGTACAATTTCCCCATATTGAACAACTAGTAGATCTATATTAAAATATTAATAGTGAAACGTAAAATTAGATTTATGAAATATTTATATAATAATAATAGTGAACAAAAAGAAAAACGAATATTCTTAAAATCGTCTATTTGAAATTTGTCCATCAAGTTTTAAAATTTAAAAAAAAAATTTTTATAGACCTTTAAATTTCTATTAGTCTATATTTTAAACATAAAAACCTGCGTAAATAGTTTCGGTAGTCAATAATATAATAGAAATGATATAAAAAATTAAGTGTCCAATAAAAGATACTAAATAGTGACGATTTGCAAGTAAACTACTCTATTAGTGAAAGTTGATTATTTAATTTAGATAAACCTCTCCTTCATACATGTTGTCTTCTATCCCCTTAAATGTGTTTAAACTGCTCCTCTATCCCCTTAAATGTGTTTAAACTGCTCCTCTATCCCCTTAAATGTGTTTAAACTGCTCCTCTATCCCCTTAAATGTGTTTAAACTGCTCCTCTATCCCCTTAAATGTGTTTAAACTGCTCCTCTATCCCCTTAAATGTGTTTAAACTGCTCCTCTATCCCCTTAAATGTGTTTAAACTGCTCCTCTATCCCCTTAAATGTGTTTAAACTGCTCCTCTATCCCCTTAAATGTGTTTAAACTGCTCCTCTATCCCCTATAACTAACACTGTGAGAATGTTTCAATCAGTAAATGGATGCACCGATGGTTGAATAAATGGATGGGTGAAATTATGGAGTAATGGGTAAATAGATTGATGGGTGAATGGTAGGCTTAAAAAGATAAATAGACTATTTGTGGATGAATGAGTTCGCGGATTGATGGATGCATAGAAGGATGAATGGTTGGACGTAAGTGCGAGTGAATAAAGGTTCGCTGAATGCGTGAGTGAATTGATGGAAGGCTGGATTGATAGATGGCTACATGCATGGATAGATACATATATGAATAGATTGATGGGCACATACATGGATATGTGCATGGATAGATAGATGGGCACATACATGGATATGTGCATGGATAGATCGATGGGCACATACATGGATATGTGCATGGATAGATAGATGGGCACATACATGGATATGTGCATGGATAGATAGATGGGCACATACATGGATATGTGCATGGATAGATAGATGGGCCCATACATGGATATGTGCATGGATAGATTGATGGGCACATACGTGGATATGTGCATGGATAGATAGATGGGCACATACATGGATATGTGCATGGATAGATTGATGGGCACATACGTGGATATGTGCATGGATAGATAGATGGGCACATACGTGGATATGTGCATGGATAGATCGATGGGCACATACGTGGATATGTGCATGGATAGATCGATGGGCACATACATGGATATGTGCATGGATAGATAGATGGGCACATACATGGATATGTGCATGGATAGATAGATGGGCACATACATGGATATGTGCATGGATAGATTGATGGGCACATACGTGGATATGTGCATGGATAGATAGATGGGCACATACATGGATATGTGCATGGATAGATTGATGGGCACATACGTGGATATGTGCATGGATAGATTGATGGGCACATACGTGGATATGTGCATGGATAGATCGATGGGCACATACGTGGATATGTGCATGGATAGATCGATGGGCACATACATGGATATGTGCATGGATAGATAGATGGGCACAGGCATGTATATGTGCATGGATAGATAGATGGGCACAGGCATGTATATGTGCATGGATAGATAGATGGGCACATACATGGATATGTGCATGGATAGATAGATGGGCACATACATGGATATGTGCATGGATAGATAGATGGGCACATACATGGATATGTGCATGGATAGATAGATGGGCACATACATGGATATGTGCATGGATAGATAGATGGGCACATACATGGATATGTGCATGGATAGATAGATGGGCACAGGCATGGATATGTGCATGGATAGATAGATGGGCACAGGCATGTATATGTGCATCGATAGATAGATGGGCACAGGCATGTATATGTGCATGGATAGATAGATGGGCACATGCATGGATATGTGCATGGATAGATAGATGGGCACATACATGGATATGTGCATGGATAGATAGATGGGCACATACATGGATATGTGCATGGATAGATAGATGGGCACATACATGGATATGTGCATGGATAGATAGATGGGCACATACATGGATATGTGCATGGATAGATAGATGGGCACATACATGGATATGTGCATGGATAGATAGATGGGCACATACATGGATATGTGCATAAATAGATTGATGGGCACATACATGGATATGTGCATGGATAGATAGATGGGCACATACATGGATATGTGCATGGATAGATAGATGGGCACATACATGGATATGTGCATGGATAGATAGATGGGCACATACATGGATATGTGCATGGATAGATAGATGGGCACATACATGGATATGTGCATGGATAGATAGATGGGCACATACATGGATATGTGCATGGTTAGATAGATGGGCACATACATGGATATGTGCATGGATAGATAGATGGGCACATACATGGATATGTGCATGGATAGATAGATGGGCACATACATGGATATGTGCATGGATAGATAGATGGGCACATACATGGATATGTGCATGGATAGATAGATGGGCACATACATGGATATGTGCATGGATAGATAGATGGGCACATACATGGATATGTGCATGGATAGATAGATGGGCACATACATGGATATGTGCATGGATAGATAGATGGGCACATACATGGATATGTGCATGGATAGATAGATGGGCACATACATGGATATGTGCATGGATAGATAGATGGGCACATACATGGATATGTGCATGGATATATAGATGGGCACATACATGGATATGTGCATGGATAGATAGATGGGCACATACATGGATATGTGCATGGATAGATAGATGGGCACATACATGGATATGTGCATGGATAGATAGATGGGCACATACATGGATATGTGCATGGATAGATAGATGGGCACATACATGGATATGTGCATGGATAGATAGATGGGCACATACATGGATATGTGCATGGATAGATAGATGGGCACATACATGGATATGTGCATGGATAGATAGATGGGCACATACATGGATATGTGCATGGATATATAGATGGGCACATACATGGATATGTGCATGGATAGATTGATGGGCACATACATGGATATGTGCATGGATATTTAGATGGGCACATACATGGATATGTGCATGGATAGATAGATGGGCACATACATGGATATGTGCATGGATAGATAGATGGGCACATACATGGATATGTGCATGGATAGATAGATGGGCACATACATGGATATGTGCATGGATAGATAGATGGGCACATATTTGGATATGTAGATGGGCACGTGCATGTATAGATAGATGGATACATGGATACCTTTATACCACTCAGTACTTCTGACATCAGTTTCATTCTCTTGTCTTTCAATTTCATTTGCTGCATCTGATATGTCCTGAGAAAGTAACCAATGATACCATTGAAAGGTACAGCCAGAACCATGACCCCAAGTCCAGCAAACACTGCGACCCCTAGCTGGTCATACAGCATGTAGATGGACAAGGCCAGCTGTTCGAAAGAAAATTGTGGCTAGTTATATTCAAGATACAGATTGCGCAAAGTTTTAAGTACAGCTTTACAATTAGTTAATTTCAAAAATAAAATCTAAGACATTAAAACTTTATTTTAATCTGTACCTAAACACAACACTAATGAGAAGAATCGTGTTCAATGTTAAACGTCGAATGGAATATCATGAGTCGAATTTATGAAAATTATTTAGGTCTGACAATGTTTTGTTTTTTGACTATGTGCTTTCTAATGATGGCTTCTCTGCGTAAATTTCAAAAGAGAATTTTTTTGGTTTTATTCACTGGATCTTAGAGTCTAAATCTATGTTTAATTTTGATGTCAGTTGTGATTGAATTATTTGATTTAATACTGTGACATCGGTTTGTAATTTCAATCAAATGTTTGTATACAATTTTTATGTGACAAGTTTCTATGAGATAATGCATTAAATGTGTTTGTGAAATGTGTGTATAAAAAGATTGTATGAAATGATTTAAATGAAAAGCGCCAGCTGAAAGCATGTAGGAAAATGTGTCGTTAGTGATTGAAAAACAATTGCAGGAAGTATTTGCATGAAAATTATGTGTGAAAATCTCTAATTGAAAAGTTCTACTGAAAACTATGTCAAAAATGTTATATTAAAGAATATGTCTGATAAATTCTACCTGAAAGTGTGTACACTATATATATATAATACTATTTTTTACCTGAAAAGGTGTGGAGACGATAAAGTACATGTAGTTACAAACATCTTCTATTTTCTGGGAATCTACAGACATCAAGTTGACAATTTCCCCAGCAGTGGTCTCATCATTGATGTTGGTGATGGTCAGAGACTGGAGACAATTATTAAAACAGTGACTGTATCAATTTTATCATTACCATAAAATTTGACTTGAAAAAATAAGTACCGGTATGTTGAAGTTCATACAAACAATTTATGATGAGAGACGCTCCACTTGCCTATGTCTACACCTGCTATAGTTATCTATATATCTTGCGTTACTGGTTACCTTTTTGTAAATAGCAGAAATTAGTGAGGCCTTGACCCTCATTCCAAGACGCCTGAGAGCCATGAGGGCCTGGTTTGAACCAAGGGAGACGATCAGCTGGACCACGAAGTAGGAGCCTGCCAGTACATAGCCTTTCCACTCCTGCTCTACCTCTTTGGAAGCCACGTAACTCAATAACGCCCTGTTATTAAGACATAAGATAAAGTTCTGAGTTATCAATTAGTAGAGCGTGAACCTTCATGAGTAATGAAGTCTAAACGAGTGTATGTAGTTGAATGGTCTTCTTATGGAAATCACTTATGTATCCATGGGCCTCAAAGTGTAACGAAACGTATAAACCACAGTTACGCTTACATTAAGAGCACACCGGTTGGCGAACGCATGGGGGATAGCCCCTTGTTGCGCACACGAGGATCACTGCAGTGCCGATAGTTTTCCTAGACTCGGTGGGGAGGAAGCAACAACCCGTTTCAAACCCGCCCTTGTACCTGGTGTCCAGGCCTAAAGTCTGGGATTTGTGCTACCGGGCGACAGTGCAGGTTTATGCGTGAACAACTTTAATGATCTAAGGAGAATTTCGCAGGTGGGCAGTGAAGTGTAATGCATGGCATGCACTGCGGAGACCCTACTCTATATTATGCTACACGCCTTATCAACGTGGTGGCTTGTCTGGGACAGGATCTTTTTCCACCTTCAGCCACCCATGTACTTCGTTACGCCCTGTGCTCAATGGCCGGAATGTTGTCCGGTATTTTTTTAGAGACACTTATAGATCATCTGGGAATTCCTATAAATCAAATTTACTTTTAAATTTAAATTCTCTACTTTGGTATTTTAAATTAAACCAATGTGTCTGTAATAAGACAGTTTGAAGGTCCAATCAATTTATACCATAGTCTGATGACTAAATTATTCTCCAACTTTCTGACAATCTCATTCTCAAGACCTTGTGACTATTTATTTACTGTCCAGAGACCATCAAATGATCAGATAGACCAGATGAACTATATCCGTAGTTAGTTTCTTTATATTTACTGGGGGGGGGGGAGGGGGGGAAGATGTTGAGGGTCTAATAATTTCTTAAACCTTTAAAATAATCTCTAAACACTCGGTTTGTTGTTAAAGTTAAGCACCCTTAAAATACTCTCTAGTCACTAAATTGGCTGAAACCAAAATGATTATTCAGTCGTTCGTTTAATAAGTTCGTTACAATTTTGAAACTCTCTAAGCCATGAGTTCATAACCAAAAAAAAAACGTACTCAGTTATTTTGGGAGTTGCAAAGGGCAATAAATCTGTCATTGTTTTCACCACCTGAAAATATATGTTTTAAAAAAAGATTCAAGATTTATTATTAGATTCTTTCACTGTATAACACATCCCACACAGATGGTCAATATATAAACAGTGATTGTATGGGTAATAGTTTACCTGCGTTAGCGCACGAGTTTTTTTGGTTCTTTGAGAAATATTTTTAAAGATCCATGACAAATTCGGACAAATATCTTCTTTATAGAAGGAGCGTCTGTAATGTATAAGATAAGAAGTCACAAGACAAAAATGCCGAAATGGCGTTGTTTATGTTAAATTAATAGAAAAAAAACTAAAAAAACGCGTTGAAAAATATTTTTTACATTTTTTCTAAGCCTAAATATCGTTTGCGAGACATTTAATGACTTGATTCGTATGAATTTGCCATGGATATTTGAAAATCGTTCCTATAACACCCCAAAACACGTGGGCTAACGCAGGTAAACAATTACCATTGTATGTGATAGTATTAACTTATAATATGTCCTTAATAGCAAGAGTTTACCTGAGCTGTGAACAAAACTGGGCCATAAACTTTCAACAAAACACGAAGTAAAGATGGAGACTTAAACGGAGATTCGGCTTCTTTTGCTTCTAATTTGGCTTCTTTTCTCTCTAATTTGGCTTTAACATTTGGCTTTCCCTTGTTCGTTGATCCTTTGTCTTGGATAAGCGGAGTCTTTTCATTGGTCAGTTTCTTTGTGTTCAATCTTGTGATCAATTTATGAGACTGTGGCTTCCAATCAGGACTGTCAACAGACAAACAAATTAGTATTCTTATTACGATTGGCATTCTGTGTTGCATGGTTGTTGTTGTTTTTTTTTATATTTATTTTTGTTAATTTTTAATTTTTCAATAGAAATTTACAAAGATAACGTAAGGCAATCTATACATAAATATCCGCATGTAATATTTGTAACATATTTAGTAAAAATCCAAAATTTAGAAACAAAATTTATAAAATCCCGAATGACTTCTAGAAGACTTCGGAAACGTCATTCAATAAAAAGAAAATGTCATGTTTTTGTTTTCATAATCTAGCATGAATATGATACAATATTTATAAGTATTTCGTGTTTATGATTAATTTTATGTAAAAAAAAGGGTCTATTACAATCAACTAACCCTAGTCAACATGTCACATATGTGACAAGTGTGTAAGTGTAGCCTACTGGCCTTAAAATGTTGTTAGGATTGATAAATACCGGAAACCTTCCCATCTTGGTATCCCGTCCATGAGACAAATCGAGCATATTGTTATTAATATCCGCTATTTTAAAAACATTTGGCCGATTTTATACCGGACAATCTGCTGCAATTCTGGACTGTCCGGTACGAAACCGGACGCCTGGCGATGCTAACGGTTGATTCCAACACTAGCAGGTTACCTGATCTTTCTGTTGTAAGCCTCTGTTCGCGCCTGTTCTGCCTCCCAGGCTTTCTCAAAGGGCGGGATGACCGCAGCGCACGTGTCTTCCGGCACCAGGTCATAAACGTCCCCTTCAGTCAGCGTCTTCCTGTAGCCTCTAATAATGAGACTGGAAAATAAACAGTTTACTTTAGACTACATTGATTCTTGACTTTTTAATTACTCTTTATTATATTATTAACAATTTTTAATAATGGAAGGAGCCAGTAGTCCAATTTATATTACAAATAAACCCTAAACTGCGAGGATAAACAACACTTATACCCTAACTTCTCTGCATTATTAAATGACAATTAAATCCTAAATTCTCTACTTGTTTAAACCTAAACTACGCCCTAAACCTTATTTAGAGTACGGAAAATGTTTAACCAAAACTATCATTATAAGAAAACCTAAATGAACAACAATAAATTGATCAGGTGTAGATTTTGTTACCTGTTTAACCACCAGAATGTCAACTGATTTGGAAATGAAGTAGTGATTTCTGGGCTGGGATACTTTGCAAAAAGAAATACAGAATGCGTTCAATGAAAGAAAACGTTGGGCACAAAGATGTAGACATTGGAAATGTAAATATAATCTATTTATAATGTATTCATTAAATACATCTTTTAAAAAGCTTATAAAAATAATGCATATCTGGTAAATATAATATAACACATACATAAATGACATTTTGATATGTATAAAAAAAGACTTATAACTTGTATTGCATTTAATATTTAGATAATATAAAACTTTAGTAACACGCTAATAACAAACAGAATGTAGACACATTCACAAAGAAAAAATAACAAGTGGACTTATAAGAGACATTTTAGATATTTGACATTGGACATAAAGACATTTAAGAAATAACAACGTAAAGCATATAAATTCATATAACACAGAACAACAACAACAAAAAAAGGCGTATAACACATAAAGATATATAACATACAACTACTTATATCATATCAAGACTAATAACATAGAAAGACATTATAAGACATAAATAATATAAATACAAATAGCATATAAAGATACATTCCATAGAAATATATATATTATATAAACATATATAACATAGAAAGATATGTAACGGTTTATTCATATTAAATTTTATAAATGAAAAGACATAAAACATTGAACAACATATACCGGTAACATAGAAAGATAACTAACACATAAGAACATATTCTATAAAATGAAATATAGTGATATCCATAATGATGGTCATTTGTATAGCACGACTCTCTATGCTATCACATTTAGCCTGATCAGTGCGCTCTTGGCCTCAATTATTGTGGGCTTGACCCACATGCACCTTTTGCTAATTGTTGCTTAACACTTAATCCCATCTTGCTTCCGGAAGACATATTTACAAGGGAGGCGTTATAAGGCGGATCCGCCGTATAACGCCCAGCGTTATACGGCGGATTTTTGCGTGAACTCGTGACCTATATTATACAGGATCTTTTCCACTGCCTACAACGCGAAGCACTAATTTTTGGGAAGCGTTATTCAAACAGCCGAAAGTGTATAATACCGAATTTACGAAAAATTGTGAGAGTTAGGCTATACTTATGACTTAAAACTTTATATTCAATTCTATAGTCTATAGTGACTCTATAGGCTTTTAATTAGGATCATATTCCTAGCTAAGTACTAACCATAAACGGGCCTAACCGTAAAATCAATTTCTAATTGTGATTAAGAGACATAGGCCATAAAAATAGGGTAACCTTTATGTTTGAATTAATTATAAACAATGACAAATGGTTACTTACAAAAAAATCACGAATTTAACTAAAAAATATTTATCGTTTTACTATAATTGAACGGAGTGATTACGGTGTTTTTTTTATAATACTAAAAAAAAAAATTGGCGGAGCTGGTTGGATTTGAACCTGCGTCACCCCTGTTGACAGCGCAAGCTACTAACCATTGGGCCAATAAACCTTGTTCTAATAGTACGAACAAATAGTAATTAAGCATATAGGACCAGATAAACAATTATGTATAATATAGGTCAGGGGTTCACGCAAAAATCCGCCGAATAACGCTGAGCGTTATACGGCGGATCCGCCTTATAATCACTCCGTATTTACAATTTAAACTGATGTAATTGAGGTATTGTCCAGATAATGAAGTGTCTTCCAACTTACTGTGCTCTGAGAAATGTTGAGATAGTTTCCAGATCTTGTTTCCACCACTGAGGTCAAGATGACTTGTAGAGTCAGAATACCAAAATACACATAGAAGATGATAAAACTGAACTCATCCGAGTCTTGAAGCTTCAAACCATAGAAAATTATCATTTACTTTAATTTTCTATTCATGCATTTGTAAATAAAAACAAATATTGTATGCGTGACATGGAATTAAGATGAAGAGGCCTATTTCTGACATGTAATTATGGTTGAACATTTTAAGGCCACTAACTATGTGGCCATATTGGTAGAAAACAGAAAAACCGACAAACTGGCGGATAAATAGATAGATGGTTTAAATAGATTAGATAGATAGATTCATGGATGGATGGATAGATTAGATAGATAGATAAATCGATATAGATAGATAGATAGATGGATGGATAGAAAGATAGATATAGATTATATATAGATGGATAGATAGATAAATAGATATAGATGATAGATATAGATTATAAATAAATAGATATAGATGAAAGATAGATATAGATGATGGATAGATAGATTAGATTAATATAGATAGATTAGAATAATAAATAGATAGATATAGATGATGGATAGATAGATAGATATAGATGATAGATTAGATTAATTAATAAATAGATATAGATGATGGATAGATGGATAGATATAGATGATAGATTAGATTAATAAATAAATAGATATAGATGATGGATAGATGGATAGATAGATAGATATAGATGATAGATTAGATTAATAATTAAATAGATATAGATGATGGATAGATGGATAGATAGATAGATATAGATGATAGATTAGATTAATAAATAAATAGATATAGATGATGGATTAGATTAATAAATAAATAGATATAGATGATAGATAGATATGAGATTAGATAGATTGATAACTAGATAATTAGATTAAAAGATATATAGATTTGATGAATAGATAGATAGATTAACTAGTACCTACTTTTTCTATTATATTGCTATAGAATGGTACAATAGCCACAATTAACATAACAGTCCAGTATGTCCATAATACAGGTGATGTAGTTATACCTTTGTGGTGCTCAATGCGAAGCAGTATTATAGAGATGAGCTGTAAAATTAGAACCTTATACAACAAACTCTTTTTTAAATACATACATAAACTTGTTTACTTAGAGCCAATTAAAACCTGATAGCTTTCTAAGTTATTTACAAAATCATTCACATTTATTAAATCCTTTATATTAACCTCGCAAACTTTACTGCTTGGCTGGTTGAAAAAAAAAGCCAAAGTTTAAAGCTAATGAACTATTTCCCGTCATCCTATCGATCTCAAAATTGGCAGATCTTAATTCTTCAACAAGAAAAGATCAAGATGACCTGAGAAATGTTGAGATAGTTTCCAGATCTTGATTCTTCAACAAGAAAAGATCAAGATGACCTGAGAAATGTTGAGATAGTTTCCAGATCTTGTTTCTTCAACAAGAAAAGATCAAGATGACCTGAGAAATGTTGAGATAGTTTCCAGATCTTGTTTCATCAACAAGAAAAGATCAAGATAACCTGAGAAATGTTGAGATAGTTTCCAGATCTTGTTTCATCAACAAGAAAAGATCAATATGACCTGAGAAATGTTGAGATAGTTTCCAGATCTTGTTTCATCCACAAGAAAAGATGAAGATGACCTGAGAAATGTTGAGATAGTTTCCAGATCTTGTTTCTTAGACAAGAAAAGAACAAGATGACCTGAGAAATGTTGAGATAGTTTCCAGATCAGATCTTTTTTCTACCACTGAAGTCAAGAATGAATTAGAAAACCTTTTTTTTAATCACACTTTGATCAAATGCTCGTGTGGAGTTCCTGATCTTCCATCGGGCGCCTCCCCGGGTGGCGGATAGGGGAATGCCCACCAGATATGGTAGGTACTGGGGAAATCAAATACCCAGGGCGGACCAAAATCAGAACCTGCTGCCTTGCAGGAAGTGGGTGGAACCACAAAGGCTAGGGTACCCTTACCAAAATTAAGGGCAGCTCTCCGGATAGCTGTGAGGGGCATTCCCCCAGATGGTTGTGCACAGGGCTAACAACCCTGTCACATAAATTGTTACAAAAACGCCGACAAGAAGAAAAACCAAAAGACATTTCGGTCCTGGGAGGGGATAGATTCCCAGCTGAGGAATATATGACGCTGAGTGGTGAAAACCAGAATCTGGAAGCTACTAGGCCGACCTCCATCATCTCCACCAGGACCACTGCCACAATCGGAACTTGGAACGTGAAAACAATGTACGAGACAGGCAAGACTGCCCAAGTAGCGGCTGAGATTAGAAATTCTAACCTCGCCATACTTGGGATCAGTGAAGCAAGATGGACTGGCTCTGGACAGAGGAGGCTGATCTCAGGAGAGTTGATACTTTTCTCAGGCCACGAGTATGACGATGCACCACACGCCCAGGGGGTGGCCTTGATGCTATCAAAGACAGCTCAAAGAGCGCTCATCAGATGGGAGGCGCAAGGGCCCATAATCCTTACAGCATCCTTCCGAACGAAGAAGCGAGGTATCAGCCTTGATGTCGTCCAGTACTATGCACCAACCAATGAAAGTGAAGAGGAGGACAAGGATGCATTTTATGACAGAATTCTAGCTGTGGTCCAGGAACATGATCATCCTTATGGGGGATTTCAATGCCAAGATAGGTGGCGACAATACAGGTTATGAAGGGACCATGGGAAAGCAAGGAATGGGTGAAATGAACGACAACGGTGAAAGATTCGCTGACCTATGCGCCACAACCAATCTAGCCATAGGCGGGAGTTTCTTCCAGCACAAAAGTATACACAAGGCTACATGGGTCTCCACTGACCTCCGAACGACAAACCAAATAGACCATGTGTGTATTGGGAAGAAATTTAGGCGATCTCTCCAAGATGTGCATGTCAAGAGAGGAGCTGACGTTGCCTCAGACCACCATCTCCTAGTGGCCCAGTTAAAATTAAAATTGAAAAGACACCACATAGAGCAGACATCACATAGATTGAACTACAACACCTCCCTCTTGAACGACAAACAGAAACAGGATGAGTTCAAAATCACTCTTTCTAACAAGTTCCAAATCTTACGTGAAATGCTAGACGAAGAGTCCATTGATGGAAAGTGGAAAGGAGTAAAGAAAACAGTACAGTCAACATGTCAAGAAGTTTTGGGGAGCAGGAAACATGGGCACAAAGAATGGATAACAGCGGAGACACTGAAGACAATAGAAGAGAGGAAAAAGAAGAAGGCAGAATTGAACACTAGCCGTACACGTGCACAAAAAAACAAGTTCCAAAGAGAGTATGCAGAAGTCAATAGGATTGTAAAGAAAAACATCAACACAGACAAAAGGAAATCTGTAGACATGCTTGCCAAAGAGGCAGAAGATGCAGCATACCAGGGGAATATGCGGGAATTGTTCGCTACCATCAAGAGGCTATCTGGGAAATTTGCAAAGCCAGAGAAACCAGTGAAGGACAAATATGGTAAGAACATACCAAACGAGGAGCAACAGAGAGGTAGATGGAAAGAAAACTTTGAAGAGCTCCTTAACAGGCCAGAACCAAGGAACCCACCAGATATACAGCCAGCTGACAGCGACCTGTTAATTGACTGCAACACACCCACCAAAGAAGAGATACGCATGGCCATCAAACAACTTAGAAATGGCAAAGCTTCTGGACCTGATGGCATACCAGCAGAGGCACTCAAGACTGACGTAGAAACCAGTGTGGAGATGCTATACCCCCTGTTCACGAAGATCTGGGAAGAGGACCAGGTACCTTCTGAGTGGAAGGAGGGATACCTCATCAAAATCCCAAAGAAGGGCGACCTAAGCTCTTGCTCTAACTACATAGGGATCACCTTACTGTCTATACCAAGCAAAGTCTTCAACCGCGTGCTGCTCAACAGAATTAAAAATGATGTTGACCCCCTGCTGCGAGACCAGCAAGCCGGCTTCCGCACCAGCAGATCCTATACTGACCAGATTGCAACACTGCGCATCATCCTAGAGCAGTCACTGGAGTGGAATTCACCTCTCTATGTCAACTTTGTTGATTACGAGAAAGCCTTCGACAGTGTGGATAGGCAAATCCTCTGGAGACTGTTGAGGCATTATGGAGTGCCGCAGAAGATTGTGGACATTATCAGGAACTCTTATGAAGGATTGACCTGCCGAGTTGTTCATGGCCAACAGGTGACAGATGCTTTTCAGGTGAAGACCGGTGTGAGACAAGGATGCTTGCTTTCGCCCTTCCTGTTTCTCCTGGCCATTGACTGGGTGATGAAAACATCCACACACCAGAGGCGGAATGGTGTCCAATGGACCTTGTGGGACCAACTCGATGATCTTGACTTTGCTGATGATCTTGCCCGTCTCTCTCATACCCAACAGCAGATGCAGGAGAAAACTATCAATGTTGCAGCCACTTCTGCACGTACTGGTCTTAATATACACAAAGGGAAGAGTAAGGTCCTCAAGGTCATTGCCACAAGTACTGCACCCATTATGCTGGAAGAGGAAGCACTAGAAGAAGTTGAGAGTTTTATCTATCTTGGCAGCATTGTGGACAAGCAAGGTGGGACAGATGCTGATATAAAAACAAGGGTTGGAAAGGCACGAACGGCCTTCCAACAACTCTGGAATGTCTGGGTCTCCAGACACCTGAGAAACAACCTAAAGATCAGGATCTTCAACACCATGGTGAAACCGGTGCTGCTGTATGGAGCCGAAACCTGGAGAACCACGGCCACGAATATAAAGAAACTCCAGTTTTTTATAAATAACTGTTTAAGAAGGATTCTTGGGATTCATTGGCCAGACAGGATAAGCAACCTGCAACTGTGGCAGCGGACAAAGCAAAAACCAGTGGAACAAGAGATCCTCCAGAGACGATGGCGATGGATTGGCCATACACTCCGAAAACCTGCTTCTAGCACAACAAGGCATGCTCTGAACTGGAACCCTCAGGGAAAACGGAAAAGAGGCCGGCCGAGGAACACTTGGCGCAGAGATGTGGAAGCAGATGCCTAGGAGTTTGGCCTTACTTGGAGAAAGCTGGAGAGACTGGCCCAGGATAGAGATGCCTGGAGGACCCTTGTTGGCGGCCTATGTCCTAGGAAGGACCACAGACGTCGATAATCGGCGCCTGTTCCTCAGGGACGAGAAGGCAGAAGAAGAAGAAGAATGATCAAATGGTTGCCGAGCCCTAGTATAGCGGATGACCAAATAAATTCATTGACAGGAATTAAATACAAATCAATCGGAATTGAATATATAAGTTATGTTTATAAATATAAGAGGAAATCAATATGAAACGTAAAGTATTTTTGTAAATGTATGATAAAATATACAAACAACTTTAAGTAGGCCTATACATTTATTTTTACACAGGCTTATTTGTTGCAAATATTATAACACTGTAGAGTACTATTAGAATATTTAATAAAATATAAATACAATGTCAAGTATGTTTACTTACAAAACAAAAGGCCTTCAGTCCCTCGGACACATACAGGACATCGGGGACCGAGGTTTGGTCATCGCTTGTCCCTTTCACGATTAGAACGGACACAGTAATGCCAAATAGTACCAGAGAACAGAACTGTAATGAGTCAAATATTGAACAAGTAAACATAAATATAAAAACACAATACTAGTTTTTAAACAACGAAAACTTGATATGTAATGTTGTACACATCAGTGTTTGTCTCTCCGTCTGCGGCCTAGGCCATAAACAAGAGCTCCCCACACTTTTCGGCCTTTAGCTTGTTTTTCAAGCTGCTTCCTTTTCGCGTCTCCTCGTCATTATTTTTGGTAGGCCTCTATTTTTTTTTTCTATTGCCTTGTTCCAGGAGAATGCTTGACTCTTTATGTTGGATGTAACATTCTAAGGGTATTTTCTCTTCATCATTAGGCTATCTTCTTTAAAGACCAAGTGAAGAGCTTTTTATCAAAATTGAGTTAACATTTGATTTTGATAGTAAATAGTGTATTCAGTATCTGAATGTTAAAAAAAACATGTATACAAAATATCAAAGATACATTTTAAGTAATTAGCTCAATATTTGCACTTAAATGTGTGTGTTTTTCGGAAGATTACTCCAAATCTCGTAGCCATTTGAGATGTTTTTATTTCCGGCAATATAGGAATATGACGTAACATAAAGGATTCCGACTAGGAAAAATGAATATTGTCACGTGTTTTGAATCTATTGCCACATGTTTTGAATCTTTTCCCGGTTCTTATTTTTAACAAAATGGTTAAATATAGATTTATAGCGTCTATTTTTATTTATTTATTTCCCTTGTGATACGTCACTGCCGTATGAGGCTATTCCAAATCTCGTTCCTTTGAGAAAAACCTCTTCACTTGGTCTTTAAAGGATTGTTTGTTTGATTAGATCATGGTATGTGTGTAACGAGATCTCTTCGTGGCTGATGACGTTCTAGTCATATTATACCGAATGCATAAAAAAGAGAGTATCCTGGTCAGACCAGTTTGATCTTTAGGGCCTGCCAAACAGTTTCTCCTGCCAAACAGTTTCTCCGGCCAAACAGTTTCTCCTGCCAAACAGTTTCTCCGGCCAAACAGTTTCTCCGGCCAAACAGTTTCTCCGGCCAAACAGTTTCTCCGGCCAAACAGTTTCTCCGGCCAAACAGTTTCTCCGGCCAAACAGTTTCTCCTGACATGCCATACTAGGACAAGCACAATGCCGAGACACCATTACTTTATCCCCTGTAATGTCAGATGCCCATTAGAACTAGGTAGACTCAGATACACCTCCCCCCCCCCCGTCCTGGAAATAAATTCCAGCCTTTACCAGGATTCGAACCCATTAGGCAACAAAAACTTTGAACATTTACGCCGAATTAGAACAAAAGTCTGATTACTCCTTATCTCTAATAAATCAAATACTCAGAAAAACCTAAAGCTAAATATCGCTTTTCTCATTTCTTGAGATCTATTTCTTCCAGAGTGGCATTCTGAAATAAAATGGGCTGTCTGAACTAGTCAGAAAAACTTCCTTTAAACTCATTATCGAAATGTAAGACTTAGACGTGAATCGGTGGATGTGAAGAAAACGTTCAATTCTTTTTAAAATTATCAGCTGTAAATTACAATAATATAAGGAGATAAGATAATATAAGATGGGATAAGTTAAAGAAATAAAAGATAATAAAATAAGATAGGATTCGTAGTTCAATGAAAAGCTTAGTTTTATCTTACCAACTTTAGTAAGTGAAGTGGAGAGAGTCTCAGGGGCGGGTATTCGTCATAGTTCACCAGATATATCAAATACAGGGGCGTTGTCGCGACAAGACATAGACATGGTATCCAGGTCAGGGCCACGTGTCTGAAGCATTCAGTAAAGTGTGGGTAGGTGTCATCAAATAAAAGGCTGGAATTCTGAACATAAAATTAATAGTTTAATTTAGTCAAGTATTGGTCAAGGCAATGAAGTGTGTGTGGGGGGGGGGGGGAATACCATAAATGAGACGATGAAGCAATTGGGCAATTGAGCTATGAGGCAAAAAATACGATGGGACATTTGATCAATGAAGCAATAACGGAATTGGGCAATAGATCAATGAGGCAATGAAGCAAGGGGGTAATAAAGCAATGGGCAAGCGATCGATATTACAATATGGGTAATTGATCAATGAGGCAATGTAGCAATGTGGCCATTGATCAATCAAGCACTAAAGCAATTTTACAATAGATCAGTGGGCAATTTTAGGCAATAAAGCAATGTGGCAATAAAAGTGAGAACGCCAATTTTATAGTTCGTCTCCTGACGTTAAATATCCTGGCTAAGCCTCTGAACGTTTATAGATTGCATAAAGACATTTTACTTTGTGACAAATGACGCCTCCTCAATTTCAATCGGAACTTATCACTGTATATCTATATTTATATGGTCAGTTTTGCACATTTGATTGTTTTATTACTAATTAGAAGCATATCATTATTAAATGGTGAAGACCAATATTTTTGTTAAATTAGATCAATAACTCTTTTAATCAAACTAAATATCATACTTATTTCTTAAAAGTAAAGTGTCGTATGTTAATTAAGTTTAAAGTTAGGAGCAGCTATGTAGTTGTAACTATATGACACTGACCTACAACTTTTTTCTTTTGTTCTGACCAATGAGGTTTGGGCCTTACCCTCTCGGAAGTCGATGCCTAATATCCCAAACTTTTATTTCATTAGCAACCTATATATTCTTCATCGCGTATTTAATTTTAACTTTTTTATAAAGCAGAAATTGCACTTACCCAAAATGGAGAATTCCCACAAAATTGTTCAAAATCAGAGAAGCTGGAGTTCATTGTAGTTCAATCTTAAACAATATAATAGAACATAGTGTTTGCATTATATAAGTACTATTCTAGATTTTTTAGGGTCATTTGCAAAGTATTTCTAAATATATAAATATCTTGGAATGGAATTCAATGAAAGATTATTGGACACAAAGAGAGTGTTTATTGTAAAACTTTATTTTAACTAACATTTTAACTAACATTGCAATTGGGGCTCAAAAAGATACATAGTTATTTATATAAATTTAGATATAGTTATAGATATAAATTTAGATAGCCTATAGCTATGGATATAAATTTATATATAGTTATAGATATTAGCGTTGGTGTACAGTTTATATAATAATAACAGAATGTGTATACTTACATAATTATTATGCCCAGAAATATTACCAGAGTGAAACAGTTTATGACGGATATCCTACGAATAACAGATCACAATCTAACAAAGTTAACAACAAAACACTGCACCTGTCTGGTTAAACTTTAGTGTTTATGGCGTAATGACTTAAGACGATGCAGTTACTGGGACTACTAGCCATCAACCAATTATATGTCTTGTTGGTGTATCATTCTGATAGCGTCATTTATTGGTGGTCATGTTTATTTATAGAATTATGATTCAAATAATCCTTGAAGATACTTATAAACCAATATGGAGATAACAGGTGGAAATTGGAGGGGGGGGGATAAGGCAACTTCTTTTGAGAATACAGATTATTATCACAATCTTAAATAGAGATTTGTCTAAACACACGATTCAGTTTGGATGGTATTTATACATAGGACGTAATGTGAAACAAGCAAAACTAAAAAGTATTTATTACGTTCAATAAGAGAACGAAGGGAATTAATAGTGCGATAGATAGATAGATATTCAGATAGATGATATATATTTGATAGATATAGAGATAGATAGAAAGATAGATAGATACATACATAGGACTACATACATACATACGTAGAAAGATAGATAGATAGATAGATAAATAGATAGATAGATATTTAGATAGATAGATAGATAGATAGATAGATAGATAGATAGATAGATAGATAGATAGATAGATAGATAGATAGATATTCAGATAGATAGATAGATAGATAGATAGATAGATAGATAGATAGATATTCAGATAGATAGATAGATAGATAGATAGATAGATAGATAGATAGATAGATAGATAGATAGAGAGATATTCAGATAGATAGATAGATAGATAGATAGATAGATAGATAGATAGATATTCAGATAGATAGATAGATAGATAGATAGATAGATAGATAGATAGATAGATAGATAGATAGATAGATAGATAGATAGATAGATAGATATTCAGATAGATAGATAGATAGATAGATAGATACATACATACATACATACATACATAGATAGATAGATAGATAAATTACAGGTGTTGATGCAATGTTCATTCATCTTGACATCATTACAACTCTCTGCCTCCACCTCACACCTTTCTTGTATCTCCATAGTATATTTATAAATTAGATAAGGAATAATTGTACACAGGTGTCCTCTTGAGACTTTATCACAACCCATTTAACACATGTACACACACATCTCTCCCACGCATATATCTCTATCTAGAGCAATAGAATGTGTCAGCAACGCTAAAATAATACATAGATATATATTACTATTTATGTAGATACGCAATAATTACACACACACGATCACAAATGATATTCTAGGCGACTACTATATCCCGATACAATATTTAAACAACTAAAATAATCAATTAATGACGTCACTAATAATGTACTCCATTTAAGATAATATGTGCTTTTTATTATGGTCACAGGTCACAGATATTTGAAATGTCGAATAATTTTAAAGGAAAAGTATTTTATACTACTAGTCATTATTCAATTAAAATGAACAACTTAATAGTTTAACAAAAACAAAGCATAAAAAGTTGGTGGGAGGGGAATAAATATCACATGGTGGGCTTCTACAGATTTATGATGGACGCATCTTAAATATATATAGGGGAGAATAGGGATGCCTGGTCTAGTGGGGATATGTGACCCACCCCCAACACTCACCCCTATCGATAGAATGAGACTTTCAATGTAGTTTGGCTCAAATTAAACAAAAAAAATTATATTGACATCAACTCTTATCCTGCCCTTTTGATTAAACTTGAAGCTGATACAATCATTTGTTTAGTTTTTGCATGAAATTAGAATTTTGTTGGCCCAGTTGTCTCCACTAACCCACCAGTGTTAGTTCTAATGATAAATACTATTGCACTATTATTACATATCTATTAACCTTTGTTGTTGTTTGATTTTACTTTCAATATAAAAAAAAACATGTAGTAATTACCATACTTAATGTAATCAAACAACAAATAGGACCTACATAATGTACCAAGTTTTGTAACAATAAAAAGAAGCGTACACCATTAGATGTAGACAAGCCCTTCAGCGTTGTGGTATAGTATATAGCCTATACTCTCTGCCCCACATATGACATTTATCCAAGCCCCCACTTACTGCGTACTCTGATACTGATTGTGGCTAATGTATATATGTCGTTTGCTGTTGCTATTTTTAAAGCATCGTCTACGATTTACAAAAATTTTATCAACTCGGTCACTCGAACCCTTATATTTCTCAAAGTTTCCATGAAAATCACATGACTTATGAAAAAGCAGGTCAAATTATTTATTGAACATTCTGATATACAGTGTTGCTAATTTGAGTGTCAAAATGTAGAACTAGTCTATTGAATCGTTTATTTTTAATAATTTGAAACTACTTGATTTGATGACCCTTGCATCTGATAGGCTAGATGCATCTTTGAAAAGCTTTAATAAACAATCAACAATTTCTTGAATGGTCTGTAAGTCTCATATTGCAAGATGATATGTATTATCATTAACTTATTTACTACTTAGTAGAGATCTAGTGGTCAAAAACCGGACATCATTTAGGAACCAAGTAGGAATTATTCTTGTATCTTTATTGCAGTGTTTTATTTATTTTTTAATTGTGTTTTTTTATTGTTATTTTAAATGAAGACTATTAAATTCATTGTTCACCATCTTTATTTGCAATTTTATCTTATGTATTACAGGTGCTCCTTCTAAACAATATGATTGTTTCCAACGTAAATCTGTGATTTAAATTGAGTCTTGCTTTGGGATACAAAGAATGTTAAGCTACCGTGGGGGGGGGGGGGGGGGGGGGAGTTAAGAATTTGATTTGAGTGTGACTTCCGGTTTCTGTTTGACATCCTTAGGTAGGTTCAACAAGCAAAGGGAGCCTAATCTTTTTTTTTTAAGTCCCTTTAAACCTATAAGCAATTTTATAAAGTAAAAAAACAAACCAACTATAAACAAAGTGTGGAAGTATAAAATAAAGAAAAAATGTTTCTATCGTGCTGTAAATCTAGATCTAAATGTATTTTTATTGCATGTAATCAATATTTTATTATTCGCCATTTTGCATAGCTTTTATAAGAGGGAAGCAGCACATCTTGTTGTGGCCGCCACTGCTGCCTATGCATTTAGAGTACGGCTTAGTCTTGCATTTTGATTAGTGTTTTAAGAAATAATTTCTCTTTGGTTTCCTCCGTTTATTCTTTTACATACACTTAACTTGACTTAACTTGACTTAATAATAATAATAATGCTTGTATAGCGCATATCCCGTTGAGGACAGTTCTATGCGTTGACGACAGTTACAGAGTACAAACAACGGCCCGCGTAGGAGAATGGACGTTGGCCAGCGGACACTAGCTTCGCACGAGGAATCCGAAGAGTCAGTGCGTCAGAAGCCGAGTGAAGTGGACGGGATTGGGCGTAGCGCTCGAGACAGGAGCAAAGGTAATCCGGGGCAGAGTCATTTAGGCACTTGTAGCAGAGAGAGCCAGTGAAAAGAAAGTCTAAGCTGAGTTCCCATGCCGTCGGTGAGAAGCTTCCAAGCAAATCCCTGAGAAAGATGCCAACTGGACAACGACTGAGGATAAGTCCAGTGGGATTGTGGAAAAGAGAGACAGAAGAACAGGTTAAGGTCACGAAGAAAGAAAACCTGACATGAAATAAGTTTTCTCATCCATAGGATGAGACATAGGCGGAGATTCGAGGCTCCTTCTGATCATCGGAGTGTGACCGAGATTCAAACAAGAACTAACCTAATGTTGCCCCTCCCCCCCCCTACTGTAATGCTCTATCACGGGGCTGTGCTAAGTTATGACTAGGTCTAAACGACAGCTACTATAACTGTATGTATGTTCTTTACTATGACTATATATATATATATACACCTTACTATGTAGCTTATTATGTACTTCAGTATGTCGTAAGTCTGTACTGAATTAAAAAGAACACAATGACTGTACTTTTATAATGTAGCTTATTGTGAATCTATTTATCTATTAGCCATCAGTAATAATTGATCGTATTTCCAAATTATTAGACAATTCCTTTATTTTACAGAATAAACAAACATTTTTTTTTTGTAAGTTGACAACAATGTAGTTTTACAAGCTTAACCTTTCAACTGGTTTGATAAAGCCGAGAGATAAACCGGTCGGTACTGTATGGTACAGAAACTTATCACACCTCACGCTTAGATTCAAGCTTGACATGTTCTGTATATCCGAACTAGCTTATTATGCAAACACGAGATATCACTGACAGCAACACTAGCGCGCCCCCCCCCCCACCTCTACGCGCAAGTGGCCGTGCTTATGTTTATATAGCTATTAAAGTTTTAGTTCTACTTGCAAATATCAAAAGTTGTCAATAAACGTTCCAAATACGAGACAGATGAATATGCAAAATAATCTTATGCTTTATTCATCAAGATGTGAAATTTTTTTTGTTTTTTTAAATAGTTATCGCTCATTGATTATAACGCCCTCTATATCAACAAACAGAGTTTAGTAGAATAAACAGTCGCAAAGAAATTCACAGAGTAACAAAATATATGTTTTTTTGTGATTAGAACATTGTATAGTCTTTCATTTTCACCAATCAATTTTGCGGAACTATTTATTTATTCCAGAGCTCTATTTGAAAGGTAAGGTTGACATCTTTAGAGTTTTTACATTTGTAAGTTTTTTTTATTTACAAAATGTTAGATAGTTTTTTATTTACGAAAGTTCTGTATTTCACTTATTGAAGTTATTCGTGTATTCACAAAAGCACTGCAAATAAAATAGCACCCATTTGCTTTTAAATTATGTATATTTAAACAAATTTTAAAGTTTCATTAGATTTAGATGTTGTACAAAGTATCTTTATGCTAGAATAGATTTTATGTACATCTTTACATGTAGATAAGTCTTCCCCAGCGGGCACACCAAGTCGTATCGACGGGGGAAACTGGGTTCCACGTGTTTTCGTAGTTTTTACGTTATTTCCCCGTCGAAAAGACGTGGTGTGCCCGTTGGGTCACATGTTTATGTTTATTGTGTATGCGAGTGTTTGTTGTATAGTTAGGTCTTCGTTGTATATCTAGAGGTATGTTGTATATGCGAGTGTTTGTTGTATATGCGAGTGTTTGTTGTATATGCGAATGTTTCTTGTATATGCGAGTATTTGTTGTATATGCGAATGTTTGTTGTATATGCGAATGTTTGTTGCATATGCGAATGTTTGTTGTACATGCGAATGTTCGTTGTAAATGCGAATGTTTGTTGTATATGCGAATGTTTGTTGTACATGCGAATGTTTGTTGTACATGCGAATGTTTGTTGTACATGCGAGTGTTTGTTGTATATGCGAATGTTTGTTGTGTATGCGAATGTTTGTTGTATATGCGAGTGTTTGTTGTATATTTTATATAAGTGTTTGTTGTTTTTTTAGTGTTTGATTGCATGTGAGGGCGTTTAATGTATGTGTTAGTGTTTTTGTATTAGGAGTGTATTTTGTTTATGTGAGGACTGGCTTTATGTTAAACTTGTTTATTTTATATTTGTGGGGATGTTGTATATGTGACTGAAACATTTGTTGTAAATTTAAGAGTTTGTTGAATATATATGTAAGATTGATATGCTCTATTTCTTAGCGTTTGTTAAAAAATAGTTGTATATGTGTGTGATGTTTATGTGAGTGTCTAAGATATATGCATATATATTTATAAAAGGTAAATTCTGGTATTAATTTTTGTTGTAAAGTCTACACGTGGGCATAAGTATGTTTTATTCTCGTATATTTTCATACAGATTAAAATATATGTATGTACGTGTTGGTATTGTTTATAAGTGCAAGTATATATATAAGCCTGTAACGTCCATTTACCCTTATCTATTCCTGATCTCAAAGTATTGTTTCTACATTACAAATTTCATACATATAAACTGATTCCAATGTATTCATATAAAAATGCAATCGGGCCAGGGCGCCTACACAATGGATAACCTTAACCTAGAGACTGGGCTGTTCTGTGACAATAAGAATCCCTTAAAAGAAAAACTATGTCAATCGTCTGATTCGAGATGCTAAGACAATGCATCTTTGCAATAAGATACAGAGCGCGGACTCATCTCGGGTGCTGTATAGAATAACTACAGAGTTGTTGGGTGGTGCAGGTAAACCTGTACTACCATGTTCCATTCTCCCTGCCGACCTCCCTGACTCCTTTAATCAATTTTTCACAGACAGGATCAGGAAAATTAGGGAAGACCTAGACAATCAATCAAGTCTGCTCCACAATGATCCAGTCTTCCAGGGTTCTCACCTCAATGAGTTTCACTCAGTAACTGAAGCATCTGTTAAGGAAATTATTAGTAAAATGCCGAAAACGTCTTGCGAACTCGATCCCATCCCTGTCTCCCTCTTCAATGATTGTATCAACGAACTAATACCTTCGAACTAGTACCTTTGATCACTGCGATGATGAATGCTTCATTAGCTACTGGTATTGTGCCTCAATCAATGAAACATGCACTGGTTAGGCCCCTCTTAAAGAAGCCTAGCCTCGATCCTGAGTGCTTAAAAAACTATCGGCCTGTATCCAACCTTCCATTCCTTTCGAAGGTCTTGGAGCGTATTGTGCTAAAACAGTTATTGTCTCACTTGGAGCAGCATAGCCTATTGGAGCAGTTTCAGTCCGCCTATCGAAAGAGTCATAGCACGGAGACGGCATTGGTCAGGGTTGTCAACGATCTACTATGCACATCGGACACGGTCATGTGTCTATTCTGGCAATGCTTGATCTGTCTGCCGCTTTTGACACTCTTGACCATGAGATCCTGATTGACAGGTATGCAACCACTTTTGGATGCTCGGGTTGTGTTCTTCGTTGGTTCAGGTCTTACCTGTCTGAACGCACTCAAAGTGTTGCTATAGATGAGTTCGTCTCGGCACCTTCAACGCTGAAATATGGAGTGCCACAGGGATCTGTTCTGGGACCGGTGATGTTTGCTATGTACGTGTATCCACTCGGCCAGGTCATCAAACCGTTCGATTTATCTTATCACTTTTACGCTGATGACATGCAACTGTACGATCATGCGGTCCCTCTTGAGGCCCCCGACTCGCTGCAAAGGTCAGTTGTCAAGTGCCATTTGTTAACAAAGTGAGGAATCTTGGTGTTTTATTGGATCCTACGCTGTCTTTCGGCCTGCATATTTCTCAAATGTGCAGAGGTCTATATCTACATTTGCGTAGACTCGGCCAAATACGACCCTATTTGTCCAATGATTCTGCAAAGATACTGGCAGTCGCTCTGATACTTTCGCGTATCGACTATTGTAACGCCCTGCTAGCCGGCCTGCCCGAGGACAAAATCGCCAGGCTACAGCGAATACAGAACAGTACTGCGCGTTTGGTTATGTGCAGGTCTAAAAGAGACTCGGGAACTGTCCTTCTACGCTCGCTCCACTGGCTCCCCGTGAAAGCCAGAATTGAGTATAAAGTGGCGCTACTTTGCCATCAGTGCATTTTTAACAACAAGTTTCCGTCCTATCTCAAGGCACTAATCACACCTTATGTCCCGCAAAGAACACTTCGTTCTGCCAACTCATCGCTACTGGAAGAGCCCCGTTTCTCTCTGACGACCGTTGGCCTTAGAGCCTTCTCAGTATCCGGTCCGAAGGTGTGGAATCAACTTCCCATTCAACTGAGGCGAACAAGTTCTACTGTTACTTTCAAACAGAACTTAAAAACTCATTATTTCAATATTTACCTTAGATAACATTTAACATGCTTTAGAAACTTACTGTCTTATTTGTGGGTTGGGTCGGTTAATGCTACATTTATTTGTTTTGTCTTTTTTAATCAATTTAGCTCTGTCACCTGGCCTGGGGTAATATCCATATTCTTAGTTGTATGTTAAACGCGCTCTGAGCTTACATTATGTTTGTTGGCAGCGCTATACAAATATTATTATTATTATTATTATTATTATAAAGAGTTTATAACCTTTCTCTTTAACTAGTTATTTTATTTCTTCCCTCATTGCGAATGTTCCAGGTAAAAATCCTGTTTTTAGGATTTGCTTCCAAGTCTTGACTGTGTCCCTGGGTCTAATTGGCTCTAATAGGTAGATAAGATTACTTTAGGGGGAGTAAAGGTGACTGTGCGTTATGCTGGCCACACGATCCTCTGATGTGTCGTGGTAAAAGAAAATATAATCGCTGCTTGACTTCCCCAAAAAGATTTTTATGTTTATACATATTTTGTTTTTGTTTAATCACATCAACACACGCAAACACAATGATATTGTTACATATAAACACACGCAAACACAATAATATTGTTACATATCAACACACGCAAACACAATGATATTGTTACATATAAACACACGCAAACACAATAATATTGTTACATATAAACACACTCAAACACAATGATATTGTTACATATAAACACACGCAAACACAATAATATTGTTACATATAAACACACGCAAACACAATAATATTGTTACATATAAACACACGCAAACACAATAATATTGTTACATATAAACACACGCAAACACAATGATATTGTTACATATAAACACACGCAAACACAATAATATTGTTACATATAAACACACTCAAACACAATAATATTGTTACATATAAACACACGCAAACACAATAATATTGTTACATATCAACACACGCAAACACAATGATATTGTTACATATAAACACACGCAAACACAATAATATTGTTACATATAAACACACTCAAACACAATGATATTGTTACATATAAACACACGCAAACACAATAATATTGTTACATATAAACACACGCAAACACAATAATATTGTTACATATAAACACACTCAAACACAATAATATTGTTACATATAAACACACGCAAACACAATAATATTGTTACATATAAACACACGCAAACACAATAATATTGTTACATATAAACACACGCAAACACAATAATATTGTTACATATAAACACACTCAAACACAATAATATTGTTACATATAAACACACGCAAACACAATAATATTGTTACATATAAACACACGCAAACACAATAATATTATTACATATAAACACACGCAAACACAATAATATTGTTACATATAAACACACTCAAACACAATGATATTGTTACATATAAACACACGCAAACACAATAATATTGTTACATATAAACACACTCAAACACAATGATATTGTTACATATCAACACACGCAAACACAATAATATTGTTACATATAAACACACTCAAACACAATAATATTGTTACATATAAACACACTGTCATGTATATTGTTTTTCCAAGAATTGGAACACGCAATGTTTATTCTTCTCTCTCTCTCTTTTCTTACTACACGCGATATTAGGACGTTTGGTGGGAAAACGAAAGGTTCTAGGTAATGCTGGGATTCTGTGTTGATCTCAAATTCTCAGAGTCTGGGAACGACTCATTATTTAATAGGGGAAGTTCATATCGTTTTTGTTATGAGTTTTGTAATGATACCATGATTTTCACCCCTACTGGTAATGGGTCTGTCCCTTGCACCACCCGGATAGTATTTAATGATTTGTTTTGTCTGAAAGACAGAGAGTTTCAAAATATGTTCCTTTGAACGTTTGTGTTTGCACTATTTTATTCTAACTGTACATAATAGATATATTGTATATATTGAACATACCACCTGAAATAAACTATCAACAACAGTTACACTGAAGCTTCTTTGTCAAGTTACTATCCTATTGTGTTGTATACATTACTATAAGATTTATCTACTACCATAATTTACAAGAAAGGAAATGTTGGAATACAAATACTGAATTGTGCCCAGGACTATAAGAAGAGTTCGTGTAATACTGAAACATAAATACTAATAATTAAAGTCTCCCCTAGGACTAACGAGAATTATCAGCAAGATCTACACAGCTCTGGCCACAAGGGGATTGTGGACGTAACAAAATTTGGTGGTCTCGCCCGGTATATTTGAGTTCTACTTTTCCTGACCTAGGATTGACAAGATTTGGTAGTCTCGTTCGGTAGATTTGAGTTCTACTTTTCTTGATCTAGCTGACCTATAAATATTTTGTGACATTAGTAGTACTGAGAGCGGCATATTTGTGTTTCGTTTTCAGGACTGTGAAACTATTCTTTTTAAAAAGAGGAGAGAACTGGTTTGCGTTTTTATTCCTTGGGAAGTGTGAAGATTCCACGAAGTGTTTAATATTATATTGTGCAAATTTCTGGACAAATCGTAAGTTGGAACTTTATATTTTATTATACAATATATACTACTCTACTATCACAAATATTTCGAACGCTATACTATGGCTTCGAATATATCAAGTGAGGAACTTAATGCCATGTCATTTGCTGAACTAAAAGAATTAGTCCTTTGGGATTGAGGCAGGACAGGCAAGACCTAATCGTAATCGTTTGACCAAAGAAATTATGACATGTTTGAACGGGCAGAATGCCATGAACACTGGTAGTGTAGTTGAAGTGGGACAGAACGATATCAATGAAGGTTATGTAGCTCCCAGTGGGGGCGAGGTAATTGCCCACGGAGACGAGGTAAGAAATATGTCATCTAGATCATCAAACAATGATGAAGATGAAGGGTTGAGTGAAAACCTAAAATTCCAATTAGCTATGAAGAGAATGGAATTAGAAAGTATGGAAAGGAGAGAATTGGAAAGAATTAGGATAGAAACTGAAAGGGAAAATGAAAGAATTAGGATAGAAACTGAAAGGGAAAATGAAAGAATTAGGATTGAAAGCAGAGAAAGGATAGAGATGGCACGCATGAACAGACCTGACCATCGTAGGGACAGCAATGGTATGGATATCAGCGCAATGAAGCAACACTTGCCTATATTCAGAGAAGAAGATGTTCAAGATTTCTTTTTGCTTTTTGAGAGGATAGCTGTAGATTATCAGTTCCCTGATGATAAGATGGCTTTATTGTTAAGGTCAACTCTCAACAAAGGAAAAGCATTGGACGTAGTGTTGAGTTTAACACCCGAGGAAATAAATGACTATGAAGTAATCAAAGATAGGGTGCTAAAAAGTTATTCCCTGACACCAGAAAAATATAGAAAGCTATTTAGAGACAGAAAGAAGGCATATGATCAAACTCATGTAGACTTTTTGAGACAAAAGGAGAAAATGTTAGAACAGTGGCTAAGGTCGCAGAATGTAAGTGAGTTTGATAAACTCAAGAACCTAATATTGTTTGAGGAATTCAATGATTGTATTCGAGTGGATATTAAAACCCACATCTCAGACCGAGGGGTTGAAGATGTGCATGAAGCTGCTAGATTGGCAGATAACTATGCCATAATTCACGCCAGCATAAAGCCATATTATGCTGACAAACCCAAAGTGCACAAACCAGAGTCCAAGGAGGCTAGTAAACCAAAAGAGAAAAGTGAAAACAATAATAAGAACAGTGGTGTAAATAATAATAGTAACTTAGTTCATTTCAGGAAGCAGACAGATGTAAATAAAGCAAAGGTGGTATGTTTCAATTGCAAGAAAGAGGGCCACATGAAGAAAGATTGTTGGATCCTTACCAAGAAGCAAGGTGCTATTCTACACTGTGCCAGAGTGCAGAAAGATAGCAAGCAGACAGAAGAAGTGTGCAACACAGGGTCAAGAAACTCAAAAGAAATGCGGCCGGCATCGCCCATAGTTGTGGAGTCGATGGTTTTTGAGAACAGTCTATCTAAGGTAAAAGAGAATAGCTGTACTCAATCTATTATGCTTTCAGAAGGCCGTGAGGAACAGATGGTTCCTGAAGTCCCGGAAGAGGACGACCTATCCGATTTTCGACCCTTTGTCTACGAGGGGACAGTGTCGACAGAAATCGATGTACTCAGCAAGAAGAAAATACAGATATTACGTGACACGGGTTCTGCTGTCAGCGTGATCCTGGAGGGCAGTGTGCCGTTAACGGATGCCACCAGTACCGGTGAGTCTGTTGTGCTGAGAGGTGCTAGTATGGAGGCTGTGGAAGCTCCACTGCACAGAATAAAACTCGAGTCGGATATTTTTACAGGTAACATCGTAGTGGGAGTGTGGCGCGCACTACCCGTCAAAGGCGTTTCCATGATATTAGGAAATGACATTATGGGCGGCAGAGTCACTGTCGAGCCCATGGTTAAAGTGTTGGAGACAAAGATGGCGGAGGACAAAAACCTACGTCCTGCCAATGAACGCCCAACATGTGCACTGACAAGAGCAATGCATAAAAAGAAGTCGGTAAAGACTCCTGCTACGCCGTGTAGTGCAACGAAAGATGTGTTTGTCTGTTCTGAAGACACACATGCGAATGAAACAGTGATAACAGAAACACCTGACATCGATTTAAGTGCTACGTTCTTTGCTGAACTAACAACTGGTGATGCAACCGAGAACGATAACATTTTGTCACCAAAGCAGAAATTGGTGAAAGAACAATTGAATGACGAAGTAATAATGCAACTCAGAATGAAAGCTGTTGATGAAAAGACTGCAGATGCAATGGCGGAATGTTTCTACATGAAAGATGAAGTGTTGATGAGAAAGTCGAAACCGCTCAACTCAGGTACAAACGAGTGGGACAGTATTCACCAGATTGTAATACCTAAGTGCTATCGTCAAGATATACTGCGTATGGCGCATGATCTTCCTTTCGCTGGTCACATGGGAGTCCGGAAAACGCACCACCGTATCCTCCCTTACTTCTACTGGCCAGGACTGAGAAAAGATGTCGAACAATACTGCAAGACTTGCCACGTATGCCAAATGGTAGGACGTCCTAACCAACGAATTCCTGTCGCTCCACTCCAGCCGATACCAGCGTTCGACGAACCATTCAGTCATATACTCATTGATTGCGTGGGCCCGTTGCCGAAAACAAAAGCCGGTTTTCAATACCTGCTCACAGTCATGTGTTCATCCACTCGCTTCCCGGAAGCCATTCCGTTGCGGAACATAACAACAGTGAAGGTGGTAGACGCCCTGACAAATTTCTTCACACGTTATGGCCTACCGAAGACAGTACAGTCCGACCAGGGGACTAACTTTACTTCGAACATTTTCAAACAAGTCATGGAACAATTAGGGATAAGCCATAGGCTATCAAGTGCCTATCATCCTGAGAGCCAGGGAGCTCTGGAAAGGTTTCATCAGACATTAAAATCGATGCTTAAAAAGTACTGTTATGAAAACGAGAAAGACTGGGATAAGGGTGTGCCTTATGTACTGTTCGCTGCAAGGGAGGCCACTCAGGAATCCCTGGGGTTTAGCCCATTCGAACTTGTGTATGGACACTCAGTCAGAGGTCCGTTGAAACTTCTACATGAAACTTGGCTAACGGACAGTGAACCGATTGGACTTTTGTCATATGTAGATAAATTTAAAAATAGGCTTTATCATGCTTTTAACCATGTGAAGATTCATTTTCCACAGATGCAGGAGCGTATGAGACAGAACTATGACCGTAAAGCTACAGCTAGAACTTTTGCACCAGGTGACAAAGTTCTTGTGTTTCTACCTTTGCAAAATCAGCCTTTAAGTGCAAAGTTTAGTGGACCCTATGAGATAGAGTCAAAGCTTGGCGAGGTCAATTATTTGATAAAGACTCCTGACCGGAGACAAAAACAGAGGGTATGCCATATTAATTTACTGAAGCCCTATGTTTCCAGGGAAAAGAGTAAACCACGGGAGGTCCCCATGATTTCATTAGCTAGAGTCCCGACGGATTTATCTAGGATAGAATATAAGTTTGCAGAAAGTAAACTTAATAATACAGATGCCCTTAAGAGTTTAGATACAAGGCTAGAACATCCTCCGGTAGAAGATAAGGAGAAGATTATTGAGCTGGTACATGAAAATAAGTCAATGTTTACAAATGTTCCCAGTAGGACACATGTCATAGAGCACGATGTAGTGTTAACCAATAGTGCCAGGTCTATTAAACAGCATCCATTTGACCCCATCAGACCTGAGCATATTAAATTAGATGTAAAGTATATGTTAAAAGATGACATAGGAGAAAAATGTGATAGCAAATGGTCTACACCCTGTGTGATGGTACCAAAAGCCGACCACACACTGCAGTTTTATAGAGACTTTGGGAAATTAAGTAATTTGACAAAGACCGACTGGTATCCCATTCCCGGTATCATCGACAAGATAGAGACAAGGTCATAGCTGATACTCTATCTCGGGTGCTACATGATTGACTGAATAACCCAATACTTCTTTTTCAGATCATCTCATTTATTCATTAAGAATGTGTCATGATAACCTATCATTCGTTTGAATTTTGATTATGGAATACCTATAGAATACTTGTATCATACAGAAGTCAAGTCTTTTGAAAGTATTAATAATTTTTATAATCATGTATAATAATGATGTTCTGATATATTTTAAATTCATTTGATAATGGAAAAGAAATTCCATTTAAATGTTGATGCATGATGCAATAAATATATAATATGCACATATTTACTTGATATGGATGGATAAAAGTAATTGTCATCACATGCAATTAAGTGGGAAAACTTTGAGCTAGTTGATTTATTATCTTGTTTTATTTTAGTTAATGAATGGAACTAAATAATAATATGTACAATTTTTATCTTAGAAAGAGATGTAATATCAATTGGTATAAATTAATAGATAATATTGGAAATCTATTGCTAAATTGTTATATCATGGCAATAGAATGGGAAAAAAACTAGTGGATATTCACTATGTTGTATATAGGTTGTTATATATTCCATATATCCGGGAATGGAGGGAAACAAAGGTACCTAAAGGTGAGCACTCATTCAACCCTGAACAATCTTTTATATTAAACTTTTAAATTTGCCAAAAACGCATAATAGTGGATTACATTTTAATATTTAGATTACTGTAGTAATCGTAACTAGAGTGTATTTTCTCCTCATATTTGAGAAAAGGGGAAGTATCATCATCTTAGGTATGAACCCTGTTAATGTCAAGTTGACACTGTAATTTAAAGGGGAAGTAACCTATAGTTTGATTCGAGTTATGTATTACTTATCTTTTGGTTTGTATATTAGAAGTAAACTGTTGGAAATTGACAAGAGTTCGAGCAATGTTATATTTGTTTAATAGATTAAAACTTTTTGCAAATTTTTGGTGGAAATCCACACAACTGTACATAGTTAAAATAAGAATGACTAGAATATTTTTGAATTATTTGTACTTGTTGAGACATTAGTTAATATTAATATTAACGGGGAAATATTTGTCCATCACGTTATAATCACAATTACCATTGGGTAGTGACACTTTTTATAATTTAGTTGTGCCAGTGAGCCATGTTTGCTTAAATTGTCTAATAATCTTCCATTGATTGTTGGTTATTAAAACGATAGTGTTAAGTACGAAAAATGTACCATGTTGAGTATTACTTGGGTAATTATGGTACATTATTTCTTTCATTGGGTTGGGGCGTGTCATGTATATTGTTTTTCCAAGAATTGGAACACGCAATGTTTATTCTTCTCTCTCTCTCTTTTCTTACTACACGCGATATTAGGACGTTTGGTGGGAAAACGAAAGGTTCTAGGTAATGCTGGGATTCTGTGTTGATCTCAAATTCTCAGAGTCTGGGAACGACTCATTATTTAATAGGGGAAGTTCATATCGTTTTTGTTATGAGTTTTGTAATGATACCATGATTTTCACCCCTACTGGTAATGGGTCTGTCCCTTGCACCACCCGGATAGTATTTAATGATTTGTTTTGTCTGAAAGACAGAGAGTTTCAAAATATGTTCCTTTGAACGTTTGTGTTTGCACTATTTTATTCTAACTGTACATAATAGATATATTGTATATATTGAACATACCACCTGAAATAAACTATCAACAACAGTTACACTGAAGCTTCTTTGTCAAGTTACTATCCTATTGTGTTGTATACATTACTATAAGATTTATCTACTACCATAATTTACAAGAAAGGAAATGTTGGAATACAAATACTGAATTGTGCCCAGGACTATAAGAAGAGTTCGTGTAATACTGAAACATAAATACTAATAATTAAAGTCTCCCCTAGGACTAACGAGAATTATCAGCAAGATCTACACAGCTCTGGCCACAAGGGGATTGTGGACGTAACAACACGCAAACACAATAATATTGTTACATATAAACACACTCAAACACAATGATATTGTTACATATCAACACACGCAAACACAATGATATTGTTACATATAAACACACGCAAACACAATAATATTGTTACATATAAACACACGCAAACACAATAATATTGTTACATATAAACACACGCAAACGCAATAATATTGTTACATATAAACACACTCAAACACAATGATATTGTTACATATAAACACACGCAAACACAATAATATTGTTACATATAAACACACTCAAACACAATGATATTGTTACATATCAACACACGCAAACACAATAATATTGTTACATATAAACACACTCAAACACAATGATATTGTTACATATCAACACACGCAAACACAATAATATTGTTACATATCAACACACGCAAACACAATAATATTGTTACATATAAACACACTCAAACACAATGATATTGTTACATATCAACACACGCAAACACAATAATATTGTTACATATAAACACACGCAAACACAATAATATTGTTACATATAAACACACTCAAACACAATGATATTGTTACATATCAACACACGCAAACACAATAATATTGTTACATATAAACACACTCAAACACAATGATATTGTTACATATCAACACACGCAAACACAATAATATTGTTACATATCAACACACGCAAACACAATAATATTGTTACATATAAACACACTCAAACACAATGATATTGTTACATATCAACACACGCAAACACAATAATATTGTTACATATAAACACACGCAAACACAATAATATTGTTACATATAAACACACTCAAACACAATGATATTGTTACATATCAACACACGCAAACACAATAATATTGTTACATATAAACACACTCAAACACAATAATATTGTTACGTTTCCCATCTATTTCTTGGTTCAAAGCCACCTTGAAATTGTTCAAGAAACCCTTTCCAATTCTGTATATTTGTTGAAGTCGTGCGTAGTCTGCCTAGGGTCTCCAACCAGATTTAATTAGTATTTAGCTATATAATGGCCTTGCAGTCAGTCACTTAAAGTAGTCTTATCAATACGAACAAGTTGTTGTAGAAGAGAGAAAAATATAACATGATTTCTATTGGCTGCCTGAGTAGACATCCGATGAAATGTTTATCAACGAGAAACAGAAAGTTCATACTTTCCTCCTACATCCTACATATCCCGTAGTCTGTTAGACCGTTGGGGCGCCACAGATGACATGTAAACCAGCCTCCTCCACTCCTCCCGTCTCTCAGCCGTTCTCATTGCCTCGCACAGTTTTGTACCTGTCTATTCCTTGATATTATCTTCCCAACGTTTCTTTGGTCTTCCTCTCTTTCTGCCTCCTCTGGTGGTACCCTGCAGGATGGTCTTTGCAAGCCCGTTGGTTCTGGTGACGTGGCCATACCATTCCAGTTTTCTTTTCTTGGCTGTGGCCAGCAGGTCTTCATACTTTCCAATTTCCTGTTGTATTCTTTTTCTTATCTGTTCGTTGGTGATATGGTCTTTGTAACAGGTACCGAGCAGGGTCCTGAAGCATCTCATTTCCATGGCGTTTATCCTATTTTCCAGCTCCGCTGTTAGTGTCCATGACTCGCAAGCATATAAGAAAATGGAGAGGACCAGTAAGCGCATCAGCCTGATTTTGGTGCTGAGGGCTAGGTTCTTGTCTTTCCATATTGTCTTGAGCCTCTTTAGTGATGCTGTTGTCTGGGCAATCCTGGACATTATTTCTGGTTTGGAGCCCTCTTCGGATACAATAGCTCCTAGGTACTTAAAGCTGCTAACTGTTTCCAAACTCTGCCCACCAATCTTGATCTTCGTGGTTATGCCGCTGATGTTACTAGTCATTAATTTAGTCTTTTCGGCACTGATTTGCGTGCCATAGGATGTGGAAGTTTTGTCTAGTCGCTCCACTAGATTGGCTAATTCTTCCTCACTCCCGGCGAGTCCATCTATATCATCTGCGAATCGAAGGTTGGTGATCCTTCTGCCATTTATGCTGATTGTCCCTTCATGATCCTCTAGTGCATCTGACATGATTCTCTCCAGGAAGATGTTGAACAGTGTTGGCGAAAGCAAGCATCCTTGTCGTACTCCAACGGTCGTCCTGAACCAATCTCCAATGTTGTTGCTGAAGAAGACTGCACTGGTGGCCCTGTCATAGAGGCTACGTATCAGCATTGTCAGGTTGTCATTAATATTGTAATGTTTCATGGTTGCCCATAGGGCTGCGTGCCAGACCCTGTCGAATGCTTTTTTAAAATCAACAAATATATGGTACAAGTGTTGTTGGTGTTGCGCGTGCCTCTCACAGAGTATTCGCAGGTTAAAGATCTGCTCTGTGGTACTACGTCCCTGC